>JBBPBX010073119.1:0-15287 GCA_038048925.1 Garcialebias charrua | reverse complement strand
AAGTTTCGTCGTCAGGATCCTTCACATCCGGACCGCATATTCTGTCCATTTGTGTTTGATGACCGTGTCAGACGCTTTATTAACAATTCTGTAGTCGATGAGTTTTCTTCCCTTTATTCATTTTCTCCTGATGATGAGGTTGATGTAGAGCTTCTGGTGGACTCTTTTAATGATCATTGCCTTACTATTCTTGACAGTATTGCTCCTCACAAAACCCGTTGTGGGCCAGTTTACCATGGTCCATCTTGGTTAAACAATCAAACTCAAGAACTCGGGCGCTTTTGTCGGAAAACAGAATGCTTGTGGAAGAGGACTGGTCTGGTTGCCCACCGGGAATATTTTAAGGAGCTCCTTGATGTTTATAATGAGGCAGTTGCTGATGCCAGGTCATCATATTTTAGCAATCTTTTCTATGGCTGCTCACTGCACCACCTGGTGGTGGTTGGGTTAAATGCAGAGACAAATTTTGTCTGTGTATGGGAAACATACGCAGATGACAAAAAAGGACATTATTATTATTATTATTATTATTATTATTATTATTCGCCAGAACAAAAACAATCCAAAAGTGTTATTTGATACTATCAGCAGTATTGCATCTCCCCCAGTGCACCAGGTTTCATTAACCTCAAACAATGACTGTAACATGTTCCTCAACTTCTTCATGAAGAAAGTGATGGACTTGAAATCCAATATATCTCCAAGTTCATCTACTTTTCATGTTGAGCCTCAGTGCTCTGTCATTTTCATCTTTTGAAGGGGACCAAAGATTCAAAATTCACTTATTAATGTTTTTTTTTTTAACTCTACTTTGGGTACGTACTTCTTAAAAAAACAGTCCTAGGACCAAAAAAATGCACCCGGTGGTTTATTTACTCTAAGTAGATTTATTTTTCAGGGATATAAATGTCTTGTTTTTAAATCCTGCGGCTTGTGACGTTACAAGCCGCACTACAACCCACCCCAACCTCAGTCCAGCCCCTTACCTAGCAACCCCTGGTGAGGCTCCCCCCACTTCAGTATAAAAGACATGATGGTTGTTTTTCCTGAGTTCATGTCAGCACAATGGCTAAAAATGTCACAGAGTCTAGCCAGCTCTCGTAGTGCTGAGACGTAATGAGCGACAAGACTCACCCGGCCGCTGCGTCCTCTGACGAAACTCGAAACGGTTCATCTGCCGGCTCTGTGCTCAGTGCGGCCGTAGCCGTGGCATATTTATTGTCCGCTAACGTGAGCGTTGCGAAGATTCTCTGACCCTCCTGGCCCAGACAATGGCAGAGGAGCGCGCACTAAGCAGATTTAAAATTGATAGTTTTCAGATGGAAGTCTTGAATGAACAGCGTTTATTGCCAACTAGCCTTTCTCGGTCCTTCTGACAGCATGTTGCAGTGTGTGTGTGTGTGTGTGTTGGTTTATGTGTCATAGCAGGCCAATACGCCAGACTACGTACCACTAAACCACATTGACAAACCTGTGTGTGTGTGTGTGTGTGTGTGTGTCAGAACCAAAGCCGGGCCAGCGCTGGGACCCTAATGCACAGATGCGGGGATTGTCGCGCGCATACACCGCTACGTCCTGTTTACTGTAGACATACTCGTCTGTCTTTGGAGGGCGGAGTTAATGTAAACCGATTTTTGAAGGGCGTGACCTTCAGAGCTCATTATCATAAACAGCCCGTTCTGAACGGAATTGAGATCTGGCAGAACTAGAAAGGGGATATTTTATTATCTAAGAATTATTTTGTGTATTAAATTGAATGAACATGGTCTGGATAGCCCACAGACATACCATAAATCTTTTTAAAACCGATAACGGGTCCCCTTTAATCCAATTACTTTAAATGACCTGACCTCATTAATTGGAAAAATGAAAGTCTCTAATTGTTCATTGGAAATATTACCCCCATCTTTGCTTGTCCAGACTTTAAACTGTATTGGCCCAACAGTGCTGATGATAATTAGCAACTCACTGAACAAAGGATTCGTCCCATCCTATTTTAAAACGGCAGAAGTGACCCTAAAGAAGCCTAATCTGGATTCTAGCTCCCTTTCAAATTTCCGTCCCATCTCTAAACTGCCTTTTATCAGTAAAGTACTTGAAAATGTTGTAGAAATACAACTCAAATCCTGGTTCTGTCAGGGCCAGTTTACACGGCGCGTATTTTGAGTGTAACCGCTACTTTCTCTTTGCGACTTTGCTTATCGCCTACACGACGCTGCTGGCCCCCCTCGATGACACCGATACTTTTCTGACCCTGCTCTCAAGGTGGAAGTTTTTCGCTGACCCCCCGTTGATAATGTAAACATCTCCCGTGGAGCTTTTGTTTGAACACATGCACGCAGCACGCACGCGCAGACAGCCGGCATTTTAACAATGGCGGTGGACTGGACAGTGGACACACGCACCACTTTCTGAACTATAGCTGATGGAATATATTTTGATTCTCATATTTAATTATTCTACACCTTACCTGCATCTGTGTTGGAAGAGAGCCAGCTGCCTGGATCCAGTTGTCTGTTAACGAGGCAGTCGGACATTTCACGTGTCACGCTGCACTATAACATACTAAATGTGCTATATATTAACAGTTTAACAATAATAAACAGTATTTATGTTAGCGTGGGAGATATTTACATTTATCTGAGCTAAATGAAGCTATCTGGACTCGTTACGTCATGCCTAACATGCTGCATGTTGAAAATGAAGACACCAGGTTGATTTTTAATTTATTTATTTATTCAACACCACAAACTCATGTCACAAACACTGAGAATTAAATTGAACACTTTTAAAAACACGTTAACCGAACTTTAATGAACTGGACTCTGTTGTTCATCCTGGTGGACACTGGACCCACATCCGAACCGCCGGTCCGCTTCGTGGAACAGCTTCGACCTCGCAGGAAAAAAATAAAAATAAAACCTCAGTTGGTTGTTCTGTGATCGAACTAAACACCAGGACACATTGTATTAAGAACATGGTTTACCTTGTAGCGCTGCTGTAAATCAGCTGATTCTCACGGACTAAAGTCAGACATGTTGACTCGGTTCCGGTCCAGACGTCCAGTCAGCAACTGGTGTGCAGATGAAGCGGTCCACTTGGTGTCAGATCTGTTGACTCTTGTCCAAATTCCAGCTTTAACTTGTTGTTAACTTGTTGACAACTTGTAGTAGCTGAACTTTTAGCCAGAGAGGAAAACAGGCTGCCTCGTGTGCTTTGTTTACCTCAAGCAGCAGTGGGTGGCGCATGCGCAGTAGTGAAGGTTCCAAAGATCACAGCGCCATCTACAGGCCCAGCATGGTAACTACAGTAAATTCATGAGTACGGGGGGTGGGGGGGAGAGAGTCGTATCCACAGAATTCGCCCATGTCAACGCAAAACTTTCAACCTAATTAACATACCCAAAAGTTGCGTTTCCCCCACACAGTGTCCATGTAAACAGGGCATCAGTTACAGATTTCTGATCCACTTCAGTCTGGTTTTCTAAAACACCATTCCACTGAAACTGCTTTTTTAAAAGTTCACAACGATCTGTTAATGGCTGCTGCTGATGGAAAATGCTCTGTGTTGGTAATGTTGGATCTTAGTGCTGCCTTTGATGCTGATCACATCATGCTGATGCTGATCTGTTTTCTTGTTGCTGTGTTCATCTGTGACCATCTGCTCATACAGACTCATGTTCGTGCTGCTGTTTATAATGATGTTTTTCTACTACATTAGGGCTTAGTGTATTACTAGTTGATGTTTCTCTTAGTTAATCCTAGATGTTATTATTGTTTTTCTCTTGCATTTGTTGTTGGATGTAACTGGGACCCTGTGTACATAATCTCGTTTTCAACACATGTACTACATGCGGTGCAAATGATAATAAATTCTCTCTGACTCTCTGACTCTGATAATGTAGAGCTGACAGCAGTGTAAAGGTTTGTAACATTTTAAAGACTGGGGGTTGTTTTAGGACCGCAACCATCCACTTTAGTCTCAGCAACGTTTGGACTAGCAGTTAGCTCAGTGGTCCGGTCAGAAATACACTCATTTCTTCAGACAAAGAGGTATCTATAACAGGTAAGATATTAATTGTTCCCAATTTTAACAGACATTTCAAAATGTCTGAAATATTTCTTTAGGTTTGATGTAAACTGCTAAGGAGCTCATTTTAGATCCCTGCTTCAAACCTATTTGTTTTATCTTTGAGCAGGAAATCTTGACTTTTAAGTTTATTTTTAAATTATTTTTGTATTTTATTGTGTTTGAGTTCTTTTTTATTGCCTATATATTCCTACTCTTTCATACCTCACCCTTAATACTGCACTTAGGCTAATAAAAGTTGTTTTTCTTTGACATGCTAAAGGAAAATGGGATGAATAAAATTCCCAACAAGTCATGAATACCGTATTTCCGGAATATAGGTTGCAGCTTTTTATCATTTTTGCATGCCCTGCGACCTATATTCAGGTGCAACCTATTTATGGCTTTTATAAAATAAGCTGATTTGTAATCATTTATTAACAAAAATTAAACTGAGACACACTCTTACAATAATGTCAGCTAACAAATATATATATTTTTAGGTGTTTATCCTGCTAAAATTAAATGCAGGTCTGTTCGCTGCTACTGCATGTCTGGTGCTGCGCGTGCACGTTTTGTTTCATCAGATGTAGCGAAACAAATTTTTTAATCCAGCTCATTTCACAATTATATTCATTTATTAAAGAAAAGTTCAGCTCAGACACATATTTGCTATAATTTTTATCAAACAAATAATAGTTTTTAAGTGTTAATCTTCTTAAAGGGATTGTGACATGATTTTTTTACTATTCATAAAATTGCTCAAAATATATATATTTTATCATTTAAATATGTTTGTTTTTGCAAACAAAATGATAAATCACTTTAATTTTGCTTTAAAAGTGATTTTGAACTTCAAGCCGTGTTTAATCATGGGAAATCCGATTACACTCGAACGCACCATATGTGATGTCACACTGGGCAGAGGGCTGTGGTGTCTTTAATAGCGGACAATTTAAAACTGGACGAATTTAGCAATCTATGTGAAGATTTGAGCTATTTGTCTTCATTTTGGGAAGCAGAAAATTGTTTGGGTGATGGAACAAGAAACAACAGGATCTAATTTAGGTCTGATGCTGTATCAGACTTCCTTCATGTCGAGCTGCTCATACCTGCGCACTGTGACAAGCCCAGAGCTCTGCCCAGTGTGACATCACAGATGGTGCGTTCGTGTGTAATGGGATTTCCCATGATTAAACACGGCTTGAAGTTCAAAATCACTTTTAAAGCAAAATTAAAGTGATTTATCATTTTGTTTGCAAAAACAAACATATTTAAATGATAAAATATATATATTTTGAGCAATTTTATGAATAGTAAAAAAATCATGTCACAATCCCTTTAAAAGCCTTGCTGTGCGCTCCTGTGGCAGACATTTGCAGCAGAGCTAAACACGGTCCCAAAGGTGGGCGCCAGACTGCTAGGGAGCGCTAAAGCGCTAATCCGCTTATAGCGGACCTAAACAATTTGTTAGCTTTACAGCGGATTGACTAACTTTTATAATTCATAAGCGGATTTGCGCTATTTTTATTTAAAATGCAGTACCGCTAATAACTAATTATCTATCAGTAAAAACGAAAAAACTTATTTACGGGCTCTTAAATCAACCGGACGACTGCTAACAGACCATATCCTGTCAGCGCCGGATGTGGTCCGTGACAAAAAAGCGTCCCCCTCAGTCTCTTGGCTAGAGAGAGCGCAGTTAGCAGCCAGTGTGTTACTCTGCAGCCTTATTGCTTGTTTTCAAAGAGTCAGACGAAGAGTTTTTAACATGGAGGGTGAACTTATGGATGTTTCTCAGCGGCCTACGCGACGCGTCTGGATTAAAAAAAGTAGTTCGCCATTTGCCCTCTTCAAAATGGCGGCGGCCACAGAAGCTAAGGACTTTCCAAGAAAACACGGTAAAAACAATTATTTCTTTGCTGAGAAAAAATATATTTCTTAGCTGACTTTATAGCACAAGGTTTTTCTGAGCTTAACCGGTTCACGAAATGGTCAAATCTGTTGGATTTAAAAATAGTTCGCCATTTGCCCTTGTTCAAAATGGCGGTTAGCGTGTTAGCATTAGCGTCCGCTAGCATTGCTAATACATAAGCGCTTTTGAAATTGCGGACCTAAATAAATTAATAAGTGCTTTAGAAATAGCGGAACTAATTTTTGGATTAGCGCTGCCCAGCACTGCACGGTCCACATTTTGACGTAGGTGCAACCTATATTCCGGTGCGACCTATATTCCGGAAAATACGGTACATAGAAGCAGACATTTTAGATGAAGAACTGCAGGAATCACTGAAGTTAGTCGTGAATCTAGCAACGTTCAGTCAGATCATCTGGATGGTTTCTTTTTTTAGACATTATTTTGTCCTTCATCAGTCCAAGGAGCTTATCACCAGCAGACTGGTTGGTCCACTGTGGGTTTGCTGCTTGTGGGACTCCGTTCGTTGTGGCTTCCTAGGACTGCTGAAGTCCTTTGGATGCAACGTCTCAAAAAAAAAGAAAAAGAAACTATCCAGATGACCTGACTGAACTTTGTTGGCTTTTCTACCTGGATTATTGAGCATGAACGTTGATGTTTAGTCGTGAACATTTGTGGTTTCACTGAAAACAAAGCACAGAGCAAGCGAGCAGGACGTGCCTGACGGAGGCAGGTGTCTGTGGAGGCCCGGCCCGAGCAGCTTCCACACCTTCGTGCTGGCCGACACCTCCTGACCGTCAGGCCAGGTGGAGGGGGTGCGAACGCTGTGCGGGAGCGGGGCGTGGGCTGAGCACGTCCTCCGGACGGGGATGCAACTTGCGTGCGGCTGCAGCTCACACCTGCGCAGACGAGAGACGTTTTCCCTCACCCTTGTTCTGGTCAAACATCACACCCGCCTTGGATTTGATTTTTATAACTAACAAGCAGTTTTGATACTTCTCCATCCCCAAATAGGCTGAACTTACTTGCTAAGTTTGATGGATGACAAGATACATTCAGGGTCCAAGTCTTTAGCCGTCTGTGGACACATGAAGACGTTTAAATCTAAAAATAAATCTGACAGAACTTGCTGTGTGAGGGGGCCAGCTGACCTCTTTGTGTGTGAATGGAAGAGATCTGCAGCCTCGGCCTGCGCGCCCAGGACGAGTGGAGAAAGACCTGGACCAGCTTGATGAACCAGCAGCTCTAAAATCTGGACCACTGACTCCTGTCAACAACATGAGGGGACATAAATACACAAGAACTGAACATAAATGAACCACCTCGTCTTCGTTTCTCGGTTTAAGGAGTTTTTCTCTCTCCAGCTGAGACATGAAGAACTGACACACAGACAAAGGAGCAGAGGACACAGCGTCACAAAAAGGAAAGTTTTTATTCAAGATGTTAAACAGATAAAAAGGTGGGTGAAGAAAGCAGCAGCACACTCCAGAAAAGAGCTTTATTGACCGTTACAGGACGAACACTGATCTGTAGTGTTGAGAGATTAGCACCGAAATGAAAGAAAGGACACGATCATCATAAAGGTTTAAAGCAGAGACAGAGAGACACAGTGAGGAAACAGACAGCATGTCACCATGAAGAGGCTACAGAGAAACAATTCATTTTAAAGGAGGACAAACCCCTCCTGCTGACCTAATAATAATCTCTTCAGCCATTAGTTATTCTGAATATCTGCTCTAATTTGCTGGATTTGATATTAGCAAGAACGTCAANNCGTCAACTAAAGTGCTAAATATTTACCTTCAAACCTGTATTTGTGGTTACATTTCAGCAAAGCAACGACTTTAAACAATCTTATTTTTCTACCGTTTTTAATGCATCTTGTTAGGACAAGTGTCTCAAGATGGTCGGAGACGTGAGCAGAGCTGTTCAGAAGAAGAACTTCACAACAAAGCAAGGTCACGACGACGACGACGTGTCGCAGCACCGGGTCGGACAGCAGCTACAGTGAAAGCCAAACACCGAGAGCCGGTTCCATCAAAAAGCCCTTCAGGCTCACAGACGATGGAGCTTCTGAAGCTTCAGCGCAACTGGAACTGCACAGACCCACATCCAGTACGAGGAGGATGTAACGCAAGAACAATCATGACATGATCTCCACAAAGACGCTTGTATAATTCTCTAACTGCTAAAAACATCAACTTTACAAGGATTAATAATTAAATATGTACCTTGTGAGACTCATCTGCATGAATGAACTATGATCCATGGATTTTATTACATCTAAACCAATACTGGTATAAGAAAAATATATCAAATACTCGCCAACCTGACTTTAACAAACAGATGGAGTACTAACCAAACTATATATTGTTTGTCAACAACACTCGTTATTCCACCAGAGGCAGTTGCTTCTCATGAACATCAGGATGTCCCGACCACTGTAATGATTCAAAAGATACTGAATTGCTACGTTGCATAAGGAAATAAAACAACACCTTTAATATCAAACTGTTAAAATGTTTGATGTATTTTTTGATCGACAGACTCCTAAATGCTGTAACAGGACGGCTTCAGCCTGAAGCCTAAACATTAAAAAAAATTAAACTACAAAAAGTAAATAATTCTGTGCAACTCTTTGAAAATATCTTCAACCAGTAAAACCAATAAATGAAAAGTGCAACGTGGTAAAAGTTAAAGCCTTGTTCACGTTCTGTGGCTGATTATGTACAACTCTTATTAAAGCAACAGATCAGATCTTTAAAAGTGGGGTTCTGTGAAGTGGTTATAAATCGTTATCATCTTACCTGTTGTAGGCAGCTCTTTGAACAAGCTCAGTTTAAGAGTTACAAAGTTAAACTCTGACTGCACTGAAGAGATACAGACTAGTCTTAAACTAGACAAAAGAGATCACTGCCATCTTAAAGGAGACCACAGATAGGTTTTTAAAATTTTTATGGTATGTCTGTGGGGTATCCAGACAATGTTCATTCAATTTAATACACAAAATAATTCTTAGATAATCAATTATACCCTTTTTAATTCTGCCATTTTTAACTTTCGTTTTGAACGACTGGTTTATGATAATGAGATCTCGTGGCCACGCCCTTCAAAGATCTGTTTACATTAACTCCGCCCTCCAAAGGCAGACGAGGATGTCTGAACTCGCGTTACTGCCACCCAGAGCCCTGAGCTGAGCTGAACTGGACCGCGACGTATTTATTGTGGGACAGATCAGACGTGTACAAGTTGTCGTGTCATTTTTAATTTTTCCTCTGTAATAAATGTACAACTCCCCTGACGTCTCCCTCCCTCCCCCTGTGCGCGCTGGAGGGAGCGGATGTCACTCGCAGCGGACACACACACACACAGCGGGGCTGTCTCCCTCGATCAGCGCGCGCACACACACACACACACACACACACAGGTTTGTTAATGTGGTTTAGCGGTACGTAGTCTGGCCTGCTATGACACATAAACCAACACACACACACACACACACTGCAACATGCTGCATCGCTGTTCATTCAAGACTCCCATCTGAAAACTATGCCATTATCTGGGCCAGGAGGGTTAGAGAATCTTCGCAACGCTCACGTTAGCTGGCTAGACTCTGTGACATTTTTAGCCATTGTGCTGACATGAAATAAGGAAAAACAACCGTCACCTCTTTTATACTGAAGTGGGTGGAGCATCACCAGGGGTTGCTAGGTGACGGGGCGGGACAAAGGTTGGGGTTGTGGCTGCGGTTTGTGACGTCACAAACCGCAGGAAGTGAAAACGAAGTGTTTCTATCAAAGATAAATAAATATACTTAGAGTAAATAAACCACTGGGTGCATTTTTTTGGCACTAGGACTGTTTTTTTATGAAGTACATACCCAAAGTTGAGTAAAAAAAACATTAAAAAGAGAATTTTGAATATGTGGTCCCCTTTAAAACAACTACAATCTCAAAAAATAAAAACAGCTGTCAATTCAGCATCACAGTTATTCCAACATAATATATTCTTGCAGCAAGTGTCCCAGGCTGCACAGTAAGTGCTACAGCTAGCTAGCTAGCAAACAACCACAGTATTGTACAAAAATAACTTTTCATTGTGAAACTGCCAACAAAGTTCAGGTTTATAAAACAATGCCAACATGAAGCGCTGTGATTAAAGAGTGGCGTTACTTTAATCTGGCAGTAATCCACTGTGGCCTTAGCTGCGCTCAGGCTAGCTGTTAGCTCGTCGTTCCTGTTGGACCGCAACTGAACATGTCCAAACTAAAGTTGTTCAAATATTTTGTGATGTGTCAACAGAACCCTGCTTTGAAAGATCTGAACTACTGCTTTAAAACGCAACAGTAACTAAGTGTAAACAATATGAAAAAATGACAGTGCCATTGTGTTTTCAAAATAAATAAACCAATAAATAAAAACAGCACATTACAAGGTCGTTTGTTTTAGCTTATTTGTACACAGACACAATGTGAATATAATATTTAAATATTTATGTTGCTCTGCTGTGGACTTTAAATAATCCACGAGAAAATACGAGTTCAATAACTAAGGTGTTCCTGTAGGAAACAATCACACACCGAGGAGTTTGTTGTGTTCAGATACGTCAGAAGACTGTGGGGTTAGGGAGTACTGAAGGACCAGAGTAAAACCAGTAAAGGCTTGAAGAGCTAGCACCAGTAATGTTTGGAGCTTGAACACACACACACTCATTCACACACTCATGTCCAGTCTCACTGGATGTGTTGGTTCAGTCAGGGGGCGGCCCAGTGGGAGAGGTGGTGGCAGGAGGGAGGCTCTGGAGGAGCAGGGGGCTCAGTTTGGAGAGCAGCCTGGGCCGGGGCAGAGCCTGAAGGGAGGGCAGCAATGTGGAGAGGCTGGGGGGCTGCAGGGAGTACAGACCTGTCATGTTGACGGAGGCCGGGAGGGGACACGAACCGGCTGCACACACTGAGGAAGATGAGGACGACGAAGAGGAAGGGGGTGACCGGGGTGGGTGGGAGGCTGGGGGGCTGCAGGGAGTACAGACCTGTCATGTTGACGGAGGCCGGGAGGGGACACGAACCGGCTGCACACACTGAGGAAGATGAGGACGACGAAGAGGAAGGGGGTGACCGGGGTGGGTGGGAGGTTTTATGGCTGTTGCCGGGAGACCGTAGGATGGAGCGGTGGTGGGAGGAGCGTCTCTTCTCCTGAGGCTTAGCATCTAAAGAAGGAGACACACACCTGGTTCAGAGACCTGCAGGGGCTGCCCAGAGGAGACACACAGCTGGAAGAGTTTTCACACTCATCCTACAAAGTTTTTATTTTTATTTTTTTTACCGTTCACAGTATTGAAGCACAAACAGCCTTTATGAACGGTTTCTAATCAACTAAAAGGGTAAAATATCCAACAACCAGGGTGAGACACACAACTTTAACAACACCTCCATAAACCCAAACAGAACAATAAGCCAAGTGTCAAAAGACCCACCTGGTTAAAAGAAAAGGAAAAAGTATGACTATCTTCACAAAACATTAACACATGGTTTTGGTTGGACTCAAGAATGTACGAGACCCAGAATGCTACTTTAATTGGTGATATGTGACATCTGTGCTGCTGATTATGTGACATCTGTGCTGCTGATTATGTGACTTATCTGTGCTGCTGATTATGGGACATCTGTGCTGCTGATTATGTGACATCTGTGCTGCTGATTATGTGACTTATCTGTGCTGCTGATTATGGGACATCTGTGCTGCTGATTATGTGACATCTGTGCTGCTGATTATGTGACTTATCTGTGCTGCTGATTATGTGACTTATCTGTGCTGCTGATTATGTGACTTATCTGTGCTGCTGATTAATCTGTGCTGCTGATTATGTGACATCTGTGCTGCTGATTATGTGACTTATCTGTGCTGCTGATTATGTGACTTATCTGTGCTGCTGATTATGTGACTTATCTGTGCTGCTGATTATGTGACTTATTTGTGTTGCTGATTATGTGACTTATTTGTGCTGCTGATTATGTGACTTCTTTGTGCTGCTGATTATGTGACTTATCTGTGCTGCTGATTATGTGACTTATTTGTGCTGCTGATTATGTGACTGATCTGTGCTGCTGATTATGGGACATCTGTGCTGCTGATTATGTGACATCTGTGCTGCTGATTATGTGACTTATCTGTGCTGCTGATTATGTGACTTATCTGTGCTGCTGATTATGTGACTTATCTGTGCTGCTGATTATGTGACTTATTTGTGCTGCTGATTATGTGACTTATTTGTGCTGCTGATTATGTGACTTACCTGTGCTGCTGATTATGTGATATTTCTGTGCTGCTGATTATGTGATATTTCTGTGCTGCTGAATATGTGATATTTCTGTGCTGCTGATTATGTGACTGATCTGTGCTGCTGATTATGTGACTTATCTGTGCTGCTGATTATGTGACTTATCTGTGCTGCTGATTATGTGACTTATTTGTGCTGCTGATTATGTGACTTATTTGTGCTGCTGATTATGTGACTTACCTGTGCTGCTGATTATGTGACTTATCTGTGCTGCTTATTATGTGATATTTCTGTGCTGCTGATTATGTGACTTATCTGTGCTGCTGATTATGTGACATCTGTGCTGCTGATTATGTGATATTTCTGTGCTGCTGATTATGTGACATCTGTGCTGCTGATTATGTGACATCTGTGTTGCTGATTATGTGACTTACCTGTGCTGCTGATTATGTGATATTTCTGTGCTGCTGATTATGTGATATTTCTGTGCTGCTGATTATGTGACTTATCTGTGCTGCTGATTATGTAACTTATCTGTGCTGCTGATTATGTGACTTATCTGTGCTGCTGATTATGTGATATTTCTGTGCTGCTGATTATGTGACTTATCTGTGCTGCTGATTATGTGATATTTCTGTGCTGCTGATTGTGACATCTGTGCTGCTGATTATGTGACTTATCTGTGTTGCTGATTATGTGACTTATCTGTGCTGCTGAGTATATGACTTATCTGTGCTGCTGATTATGTGACTTATTTGTGCTGCTGATTATGTGACTTATTTGTGCTGCTGATTATGTGACTTACCTGTGCTGCTGATTATGTGACTTACCTGTGCTGCTGATTATGTGATATTTATGTGCTGCTGATTATGTGACTTATCTGTGCTGCTGATTATGTGACATCTGTGCTGCTGATTATGTGAATTATCTGTGCTGCTGATTATGTGGTATTTCTGTGCTGCTGATTATGTGATATATGTGCTGCTGATTATGTGACTTATCTGTGTTGCTGATTATGTGACTTATCTGTGCTGCTGATTATGTGACTTACCTGTGCTGATGATTATGTAACTTACCTGTGCTGCTGATTATGTGACATCTGTGCTGCTGATTATGTGACTTATCTGTGCTGCTGATTATGTGACTTATCTGTGCTGCTGATCATGTGATTTATCTGTGCTGCTGATTATGTGACATCTGTGCTACTGATTATGTGACTTATCTGTGCTGCTGATTATGTGACATCTCTGCTACTGATTATGTGACATCTGTGCTACTGATTATGTGACTTATCTGTGTTGCTGATTATGTGACTTATCTGTGCTGCTGATTACGTGACTTATCTGTATTGCTGATTATGTGACTTATCTGTGCTTCTGATTATGTGACTTATCTGTGCTGCTGATTATGTGACATCTCTGCTACTGATTATGTGACATCTGTGCTACTGATTATGTGACTTATCTGTGTTGCTGATTATGTGACTTATCTGTGCTGCTGATTATGTGACTTATCTGTATTGCTGATTATGTGACTTATCTGTGCTTCTGATTATGTAACTTATCTGTGCTGCTGATTATGTGACTTATCTGTGCTGCTGATTATGTAACTTATCTGTGCTGCTGATTATGTGACTTATCTGTGCTGCTGATTATGTGACTTATCTGTGCTGCTGATTATGTGACTTATCTGTGCTGCTGATTATGTGACTTATCTGTGCTGCTGATTATGTGATATCTGTGCTGCTGATTATGTGATATTTCTGTGCTGCTGATTATGTGATAACTTATCTGTGCTGCTGATTATGTGACTTATCTGTGCTGCTGATTATGTGACTTATCTGTGCTGCTGATTATGTGACTTATCTGTGCTGCTGATTATGTGACTTATTTGTGCTGCTGATTATGTGACTTATTTGTGCTGCTGATTATGTGACTTACCTGTGCTGCTGATTATGTGACTTATCTGTGCTGCTTATTATGTGATATTTCTGTGCTGCTGATTATGTGACTTATCTGTGCTGCTGATTATGTGATATTTCTGTGCTGCTGATTATGTGACATCTGTGCTGCTGATTATGTGACATCTGTGTTGCTGATTATGTGACTTACCTGTGCTGCTGATTATGTGATATTTCTGTGCTGCTGATTATGTGATATTTCTGTGCTGCTGATTATGTGACTTATCTGTGCTGCTGATTATGTAACTTATCTGTGCTGCTGATTATGTGACTTATCTGTGCTGCTGATTATGTGATATTTCTGTGCTGCTGATTATGTGACTTATCTGTGCTGCTGATTATGTGATATTTCTGTGCTGCTGATTGTGACATCTGTGCTGCTGATTATGTGACTTATCTGTGTTGCTGATTATGTGACTTATCTGTGCTGCTGATTATGTGA
The DNA here is from genome assembly GCA_038048925.1 of Garcialebias charrua. Classification (NCBI taxonomy): domain Eukaryota; kingdom Metazoa; phylum Chordata; class Actinopteri; order Cyprinodontiformes; family Rivulidae; genus Garcialebias; species Garcialebias charrua. The sequence goes on along the minus strand of JBBPBX010073119.1, from coordinate 626 downwards.
CTTATCTGTGCTGCTGATTATGTGACTTATTTGTGCTGCTGATTATGTGACTTATTTGTGCTGCTGATTATGTGACTTACCTGTGCTGCTGATTATGTGACTTACCTGTGCTGCTGATTATGTGATATTTATGTGCTGCTGATTATGTGACTTATCTGTGCTGCTGATTATGTGACATCTGTGCTGCTGATTATGTGAATTATCTGTGCTGCTGATTATGTGGTATTTCTGTGCTGCTGATTATGTGATATATGTGCTGCTGATTATGTGACTTATCTGTGTTGCTGATTATGTGACTTATCTGTGCTGCTGATTATGTGACTTACCTGTGCTGATGATTATGTAACTTACCTGTGCTGATGATTATGTAACTTACATGTGCTGCTGATTATGTGACTTATCTGTGCTGCTGATTATGATATTTCTGTGCTGCTGATTATGTGACATCTGTGCTGCTGATTATGTGACTTATCTGTGCTGCTGATTATGTGACTTATCTGTGCTGCTGATCATGTGATTTATCTGTGCTGCTGATTATGTGACATCTGTGCTACTGATTATGTGACTTATCTGTGCTGCTGATTATGTGACATCTCTGCTACTGATTATGTGACATCTGTGCTACT
>JBBPBX010073118.1:0-17903 GCA_038048925.1 Garcialebias charrua | reverse complement strand
GATGCATTCTCAGTTTGGTCTTTGTTAGTAAGAGCTTTTGCATATGTCCGACACTTACTAACATCAAGTCCTGAGATCACCACGTTGTCTTGCTTTGTGTATTATTCTAAGTCATCTATTTTTTGTTCTAGTTCAGCAATTTTATTGTCTTTGCTAATTATCAGATCTTTCAGTTGTCTTATTTCATTAACCAGACCGGTCTGGGAATCCATTTTTGCTGATAAGTTTGCTATTTGTTCACCCATAAAGTTGAGTGAATTGCATTTCTGTTTTAAAGTCTTGCATTTCTGTTGAGTGGTTTTCCTTCGAGTCAGCTGACTTTGGTCCTTTACCTCTCGTCATACTTACAGAGTTTGTAGTCTAGTGGTAGCAGGTCTCAGGTTTGTTTGCTGAACCACGTGGCCCTTCCACGAGGCTCACAGGCCTAACAATGGTGGCTGTGGCCCAGCAGTGCAGCACCCAGATCAGCAGTTATCAGATCAGAACTCACGGTTTCAGCAGCCTGCAGCAATCAGATCTGTTATCCGAAGAGGTTTGCTCACAAGCCCGGCTTAGACGGCGGTCCTCCGGTTCACGCACGGCGCCCGGCTTCCTCCGGTAGCAGCAGCTCCGATGTTAGCCCAGTTAGCACAGCACGTAGCTCCAGGCGCGGCTCCGACGCCAGCCCAGCTCCAGACGGCGGTCCTGCGGCTCGCTCACGGCGCTCTGCCCAGCTCGAAGCTCCAGGCGGCGGTCCTCCGGTTTGCCCACGGCGTTCGGCCCAGCTCCAGTGTTAGCCCAGTTAGCACAGCACGTAGCTCCAGGCGCAGCTCCGACGCCAGCCCAGCTCCAGACGGCGGTCCTCCGGCTCGCTCACGGCGCTCGGCCCAGCTCGAAGCTCCAGGCGGCAATCCTCCGGTTTGCCCACGGCGCTCGGCCCAGCTCGAAGCTCCAGGCGGCGGTCCTCCGGCTCGCTCACGGCGCTCGGCCTAGCTCGAAGCTCCAGGCGGCGGTCCTCCGGTTTGCCCACGGCGCTCGGCCCAGCTCGAAGCTCCAGGCGGCGGTCCTCCGGTTTGCCCACGGCGCTCGGCCCAGCTCGAAGCTCCAGACGGCAGTCCTCCGGCTGTTGCGGGCTCCTCGCCTCCTTTATTCCTGCTGAGTCTCTCCCTCCACGCGCTGGTGTCTGTTGTGAAAAGTTATCCCCAGGTCCCTGACATCAACAGTTTTTCGATTTGAACACGAATAATCCGAGCAGAGCTGAGGAATCTCTGTTGTTTTTGTGCAGCAAAGTACGAGGGTGACAACTCCAAGATGGCCGCCCTAAATCCTGCGCCGGCAATTTAATTATATAAGTAAAGCTAAGACTAAAATAAAAAAAAATCTCCAAATTAAATGTGCTTTTTTGTGTGCTACAGTGTGTAAAGATTACTGACTTTTTTTTTTAAACCCAACCCATTAACTGCTGCCAATCAAATGGTGAATAAACTTCTCTGTAGGGTTCATGTATTATAAAAGAAGAAAATAACGCTATCCAAAGTATCCAAAGCGCTGAAGAAGCTATGGCAGACAGAAGCCAAAATGTGGAGAACATTTTTTGTCAGTTTTTATTATAAATATTAAGAAAATAAAACTGCACAGTGTCTCACCAGCCATGAACCTCACCACATGTCACTGCCTATATTTCATCTAGAGTTGTTATATTAAACATTTCAGACTAAGTTACTACCTTGTAAGCACAATAAGCATTTGTAAACCTATTTTTTGGGGATATAATATTAGTTGTAGATACTTATAATGCATTGATAAAGTACAACATTATGTACTAAAGAAAAACAGTAATAAGATCTAAGATATGAACTAAGAAATACAAGTACAATAAAACTAAGAATACACTAAGTACTAATAGTACAAAAACAATACGCCAAACAACAGCAGCACAAACATGAGTCTGTGTGAGCAGACTGTGTGCTACATGTTGCACAACTATGCCATTACAGTAACAGTTATTCAACAAATTTGTCTGTTAGTAAAATTTCTCATTAACGTCTGAACAGATTAGACCGAAACTCTCACAAAGTAATCACTGGATTTACAGTATTAGTGAATGATGTGGTAGGTGTGTACTTCTAAAACATCTGATGAGAGTTGTTGTTTTGGAGTAGTTTGGCAGATTGAAACACTGTTCATGTTTATTTACTAACTATTATTAAAGTGTAATTTATTTAAGTGTTTCACTCACAGCCTATTGCACATTGCTAAAAGACATCCACACATGGTGCAACAAAGAGCCTCTATTTCAGGGCACATTTAGTTCCGTGCTCGTGAGCTGACCTTAGAGTTAATGAAAGGTTTTAGCCATGAGCAGCATTAGCTTGTTTTTTAATGTAACATTCCAGCAGCATTACTTATTTTATTCTGCAGAGCTGACTTCTATTTATCATCCTTTTTAGGCGGTCATCACTCTGATTACTGTCTGCTGTGTTTAATGCAACAAAGAAACGGAAAATTGATTCCAGTTTGTTGCCATGGGCAATAGTGCTTCATACAACCACCATTACCGGCCATGTCTCACAGTCATGAGTATTTGTTGGCCCTGTCTAGACCTTAACATGCAGTGGAGGACAAACTACACATAAGCCTGCATTGGATTTCAAGAAGTTTGAAATTGTCAGTGCTGAGAAGAAAGCCAAAAAGTGTGCTGTCGTGGCGCTCTAGATTTCAGGACACCATTGATGGATGACTTCTATGGTCTCCTGTACCACCTCATTTCCTGGGTGGGGTCACATTGTAAGAGGTCACCTGTCCGGATCTGAGTCACCAGCCCATTCAGCTCTAAAAGAAAAATATTTGATTAAGTTCACAAAATGTGAATAAGGAACTGAAGATAACTAAATGGAGAGGCTGCCAAGACAAACAGTGCTTGCAGCATGGGATGATTTTGGTTTCCGCACTCTTCCTTAAAAAAAACTGTGTTGACTGACTCTTAGAAGTGGTGTAACGTGTTCTTATTAAAGCCATGTTTGGCCCATTTTTTTCTCATGAGGTAATTCTGTGTTTGCAGTTGTGTGGGCTGTGGATCCACTGATGTCCCTCCCTTTTTCACAGATTTGATGATCTATGGAGTGTGTGACAGGAAATAACAAGGTATTGGCAGCAAATGTTGCTCCTTAAGTAGAACTCTTGAACCTGTCATGGCTTCTTGCCTGAGCCGCTTCTTGACTTCAGTTACTGCAACACTTTTAAACTCAAGTACCTGCCACTAATCCATTAAAATATTGAAACCATATGAAACATGACAGATTTTTTTCTAGTTTTGCAATTCAACAGGTGCAACATGTGCCACAAAGCCAGCATCATATTTATGTAATAGTCACTGGTTGTAGTTTTGTATTTATATATGTACTTTGAAGCTTTTTATTACAATAACATTTCCATCTTGCCCGTTCCACAACTTTAAATATTGTTGTAAAGTTGTCCCTCACTACTTCGCAGTTCGACTTCTGTGGACTCGCTCTACCGCTGTTTGTGGACATACAGTCCAAAATATTGGACAATTTTTTCCCCCACAAGACAAATCCCATTTTTAAGAACAAGGGTGACGTACAGAGTTTTAAGAACTACAGGGGAATTAAGTTGATGAGCCACACAATGAATATCTTGGAGAGAGTTGTGGAAGCAAGACTTAGACAAGAGGTGATCTGTGAGCAGCAGTATGGTTTCCTGTCAAGAAAGTGCACCACAGATGCCATCTTTGCTTTGAAGATGTTGATAGAGAAGTACAGAGAGGGTCATAAAGAACTCCATTGTTCTTTGTGGATTTAGAAAAAGCATATGACAGGGTGCCGAGGGAGGAGGTGTGGTATTGCATGAGGAAATCTGGAGTGGCAGAAAAGTATGTTAGACTGGTACAGGACATGTATGAGGACAGCAGGACAGTGGTGAGATGTGCTGTAGGAGTGACAGATAGCTTCAAGGTGGAGGTGGGATTGCATCAAGGATCGGCTCTGAGCCCCTTCTTGTTTGCTCTGGTGATGGACCGACTAACAGATGAGGTCAGGCAGGAATCCCCATGGACTATGATGTTTGCAGATGACATTGTGATCTGTGGTGAGAACAGGGAACAGGTGGAAGAGAACTTGGAGAGGTGGAGGTATTCACTTGAAAGAAGAGGAATGAAAGTCAGCCGTAGTAAGACAGAGTACATGTGTGTGAATGAGAGGGAGGCCAGTGGAACAGTGAGGCTACAAGGAGCAGAGGTCACAAAGGTGCAGGACTTCAAGTACTTGGGGTCCACTGTCCAGGAAAATGGGGAATGTGGTAAAGAGGTGAAAAAGAGAGTCCAGGCAGGATGGAGTGGATGGAGAAAAGTTTCAGGAGTGATTTGTGACAAAAAGGTGTCAGCAAAGGTCAAAGGAAAAGTTTACAAGACAGTGGTGAGACCAGCTATGTTGTATGGTCTGGAGACAGTGGCATTGACAAAAAGACAGGAGAAAGAACTGGAAGTGGCAGAAATGAAGATGCTGAGGTTCTCCTTAGGAGTGACAAGGATGGATAAGATCAGGAATGAGATCATCAGAGGTACAGCACATGTTGAACAACTGGGAGATAAAGTTAGGGAGGCCAGACTGAGATGGTTTGGACATGTCCAGAGGAGGGACAGTGGGTATATTGGTAGAAGGATGTTAGAAATGCAGCTGCCAGAAAAAAGACAGAGGAAGGCCAAAGAGAAGATATGTAGGGGATGGGAATTCAGAGGTTTTTAGTAAAGTATTTATTCTACTGAACTTGGACTCAGTTGAATTCTCTTTTTGAAATTGCTCACATGTCTGCTTTCAGACTCACTGCAGGAATTTTTCTGGACCTCAGCATTGGTTTTCTTCTCTTTTTGTTTTTGGCCTCAGTGGCCTTAATAACCTAAAGGGATGCAAGAACATAAAGCTTAATTTCAACAATACCTACTCCGTGTCACCACACAAACCTTCTGGTAGGGAGAACATGAGTTTGATCTAATTTTGCAATAAAGTCCCTGAAGCTTTTGTCTTTGACTACGCTGGCTGTATTTCACTGGGATTGCATTAGATGAGATTAAACTTTATTGTGATTAAAAGGTACAAAACTCAATCACCTTGTTCAATGATTGTTCTGTCTTCACTTTGTAATGTGTATGAGTTGAGTATCATTGTTGTTGTCGCTATTATCATTGTTTAACAAATCTGAAACCAGTTCCTTGAAACGCAACACCTCAACTTGGAATGGAAAAAACCCAGATATGTAAACGTGACAAAACAATAAAAATAGCAACAATAAAAACATCAATGATAATAAATTGATTTTGTAATGCACTTTACAACTGCAAATTTACAGGCTGGCACTCATAGGCTGGGTTCGAGAAAGATTTGACTGGGCACTAAAAACTTTAATGTGCAGGATTATGTCACCTCACAGCTCTTAGAGTCAAGTAGCAGTGACCCCAAAGTTTACCATAAGGTATCCTGCATTATGGCTGCTCTTCCTCTATGACGTTTCGCAATTGGTACAAGACCTGGTAATTTTCCTAGGCCAGGACAAATTGGCCATGTGGGGATGCTGTTCAAAAATTTAACAAAGTAACAGTTAAAAAACTCCCAAAATCTCAGAACCAAGCACACTTTCTGAGTAAAGTCAGCAGTGAGTGTATCATTCAGATGTCATCAGGAAAATGAGTCCAACACTCTATGAATTTCATGCTTTGTGTTTTTAATCGTAAATGTATACAAGGTTACATTTGTAGCTTTCAACATGTTGGAATCCTGGCACAAACCAATGCAGACATGTTCCTGTTTTTGATTTTCTACATCTGCCTTATAATCTGTCTGTTTTGCTACTTTGACATCTTTGTTTTAACTTGTTAAAAAATTATGTTTGCCTCTCTTGTGTTTGTCTATTGTTGATTGTCCAAGGAAAATCTACTGTTGCTGTTGTCATCATTCTTTGTTTGTAGCCAGGTCTCTCTTGTAAATGAGTCCTCGAGGCTCAATGGGATTACCCTGCCTAAATAAAGGTTGAATGAATTTTAATAAAGACACCCACAACATTTGTTTTATTGATCATTCATTAACTTCTAAGATTGCTTTTTCAAATGTCCACCTCCACCATGCATGGGCAGTTTGACCTCAACACCTCTTTTCATCCACCTAACTTGACAATATGTAATATGTGTAAATATAAATTCTAGGTAATATTATTAGGAAAAATCAAAGTGCTGGCACAGTGCTTCTTCTATTTGCAGACTCCAAGAAAAAAGTTCCTCTGCCATAAAATGGTAAAACTTCAACATAAACACATGCACACAGATTTTGTGGGGAGCCATTTAATTCATATAAATGGTGTGCAAAAAAAAATCATTTTCTGAAATAGCGAGGCTTCATACGTCATCAATGATGTCACTCGCCCTTAACGACACAAGCCTTGGTAGACACTTCACTGAAAACTTCCTGGATTTCTCGACACATGCTCAGGAGCTTCAGCACAGGAGGTTCCATCACTGTCTAGAACAAGTCATCTACAACCTACAACAATAAAAGCATCACTAAACATCTCGCCATCCAGCCCGGAGTTCCATCCTCCCACTCTCTCTCCTCGCTGCCCACATGGTCTGTTCTGGTCCTCTCCCTCCAAACCTGCAAATCACAAGATAACAAGTAAGCCCACTTCTCCACCATCTGAGGAATCACAAGGACTCTACCTAACTAGAGTGTACTGTACTTACCACATCTCCTCTTCTACAGCCCCTCCTGTGTTCCTGTGAATCCATTTTTGTAAGCAAACACATTTTTTAAGTGCTGTGTCTCTCGAGTCTCACTTTGCTCTCTGGGTATCTGCATTGTTTTTATAATTGTAATAACCCTGGGGTATTTAGACACAACGTTTTCTCATGAGTTTGTGTATTTATGGTTTAAAACTGGACAATTAACTGAACCAAATTTACACCTATACAACATGACTTGTTTTAATATGTCTCAAAAATTACCTCGTTCCAGTGTAAACTGTAAAATTTGACTTTGTCTTTGTCTTGTGTAGGTGTAAACACACTTCAGTGACCATGCACTTTGACAGTAAATGGGCTTAAAAACGTGAATTGTCTAAAGGAACTTACAAATATTGGAAACTGTGTCATATAAGAATTTTAATTTAGGGCAAATCGTGTGTGGTGATTTCTAAGTTTGACAATGTGTACAGAATCATACATGACCATGAATAATAGCTGCATAAAATTGTGCAATATTATGGAAAAATAATTTTGGCACTGCTGGAGGTAATTACTAATAGAAGAATAAGACGGGAGCATGTTTTCAGAGATCACACCAAGCTTATGGGACTCGATGATGTCTGGATTATTATATGTTTTAAAGTGCCCTGGTCTATTGTTTTAGAACTCTATGCTGAACTGGCCCCAGTGTTACAGATGGGGAACAAAAGATACGTTCAAATCCTCTCCATGCTAGGGTTCCTTGAACCGGGAGCCTTTCAGCCTGACAGATCCAGTATTTCTCAGTCCTTCCTGAGCAGGTCCATGCCAGTCATATGGTACAGTCCATTCATTTGAGGCTCAGGTACATCAGACTCAACTACATCATGGCTGAAATGCTCCGTCAATGAGAAGATATGTTTTTTGATATCGACTTCAGTGTCAGAATACTTTTCAAAAACAATTTCAGGCCAGGACCAAATTTTGAGTCTTTTTGCGTTCACATCTTTTCTTTGTTTTACTAACACTGGAGGACTGGGGCCTCACCTTGACACTCAGACAATAATTCTGAGCGCCACAATGTCGGACAAGACAAGGAGGGAAAAAAAATACTGTAGGACTGTCTACCAAATTAAAATATACCTCTTACCTGCACTTCTGACACTAGTACATTTATTAAATAATATTTTAAAAAACAAATGTGACCTTATTGGACGCCTTTTCTACTGCAATTTGAACACAGGGTGGAAGCAAATCATGTTCATCCATCCATTATCTTCCACTTTTTTCAAAGTCAGATCAAGAGGGCAGCAGCTTGAGCAGGGAGGTCCGGACATCTTTTTCCACAGCCACATCTTCCAGCTCTTCTGGGAGGATTCAAGGCATTCCCAGACCAACCGAGAGACATACTCTCTCCAGCATGTCCTGGGTCTTCCCTGGGGTCTCCTCCCAGTCGGCCATGTCCAAAGCACCTCCCTAAGGAGGCGCCCAGGAAGCATTAATACTAGATGCTTTAGCTACCTCAAGAGGCTCCTCTCGATGTGGAGGAGCAGCGGTTCAACTCGGAGTCTCTCTCGAATAAATGAACTTCCCACCATATCTCTAAGGGAGAATCCAGCTACCCTGTGAAAGAAACTCATTTCAACTGCCTGTATCCACAATCCCATTCTTTTGGTCACCAGAGTTTGTGGCCATAGGTGATGGTAGGAACATAGACTGACAAGTAAACAGAGAGCTTTGCCTTAACAGCTCAGCTCCCTCTTCACCACAACGGACCAGCACAGAGTCTGCAGTATTGCAGATGCGGCACCAATCTGTCTGTCAATCTCACGTTCCATTCTTACCTCACTCGTGAACAAAACCCTGAGATGCTTGAACTCCTCTACTTGAGGCAGAACCTCTCCCTCGACCCGAAGAGAGCAATCCACCCTTTTCCGACTGAGGACCATGGCCTCATTCAGAAACCTATTGTGTAATTATACTAATTAGCATATTTATTTATGGGAAGGGACAGGGGAGTCCAAGCGACACACACAGGTTCCTTCTATTCCACATAAAATGGGATGTAAGAAAAAAAGTGTGCAGTAAATCAGGTTTCCTAAATGTGAATATTTTTGTTCACACACCAACTTTCAGTATGAAAGCCCGTACTCTTCGTTACACGAGGCTCCTGCCGTTGCTGCTGTCTGGAGATTGGAGAACAGATGTGGCAACACTTGAAACAAACAGCTTGAACTTTAAAAAGTCATTTTAATACAGTGTGATTACAGACTTGAGTGAGCCAGGCATTAAGCTTGCAGATACAGTATTGCTTCTTCCTCATGCTTATACTTTTAATAGATAGTATTTAAATCTGAACAATGCTTTCTGTACGAAATGTTACTTTGTTTATTACCTGCCTAATTATTCTTGATATGTGATGTTTTATTTTTATTTAGCACACATTTCATCAGTTGTTTTTTAATGAGGAAAAGGTCACAGTATAGTGGGGCATCATTTCATTCTGCTGTGTGACGTAGCTTGCAAAATGTTTAGCAATGACTTTCAGGTGCCTTATCCTGAGGAGGTGGCACATTTGTCTGGTCTGCCAAATGTTTGACTTGCAAGTAGCACAATTTTCAGTTTTTCTACTAACTGCTGATCAATTAAAATATCTTTCTAATTTGTAGTTATTTTTACTGTAGCTAGTTGAAATGAGTTGGTTTGTACAGCAGTTTCCAAAAATAGTATTTCATACAAATGTAATTGGGAGTGGTTGTTGTAAGCAAAATAACTTCAAATTAGCAGTAATTAGTCAATTTACCTTCAAATGAAATGAAGAAGATGAAGGAGATTATTGTGGATTTCAGATGGAGCAAACACACCTACATCATAGGAGGCTCTGGGGTGGAAGTGGTCTCCAGTTACAAATACCTGAAAGTTATTCATTCATTCATTCAACCTTTATTTAGTCAGGTAAATCTCATTGAGCCTCGAGGGCTCATTTACAAAAGTGACCTGCTACAAACTAAAGAATGATGAACAGCAATGGTAGAATTTCCTTAAACAACAAACAACAGAAAAAAAAAAAAAAAAAAACGTAGGAGAGAAATAGAAAGTGAAATGCAAAGTATCAAAACTAGCAAAACACCACAAGGTAGATGTACAAAATCAAAAACAGGAACATATCTGCAATGGTTTTTGCAGGTATGTTCCTGTTTTTGATTTATGCACCATAACTCATGTTCCCTGAAAGAATGGAACGAGAACATACTTGCTATGGGAATTGCACCCCCGCACGATTACCTGAAGGAATATACTCACACCTTTACAGCTAGGGCATCAACGCCGCACCAGAGGCCCCGCCCTCTGCGTACTTAAGCGGCTGACGCCCATCCATCTTTCTCCAAAATTGCACTTCACCGAGCTTTCAGCATTGAAAAGGGCCAGATATGTTGCACCTCGTTCCCTTCCTTCAGGGAACATGAGTTATGGTGCATAACTTTCAGTTCCCTTTCAGTCTGGTCTCTCGGTGCAACATACTTGCTATGGGAACGTAATCCATTCACGCCCTTGAAATGCTCAGCAAAGTGCATGTGAGAACATCCGTCCTAAAAGACAGGCAGCTCCTAGCTGCTTTCTACAGGGAATGTAGAAAGCACATGCTAAGAGGAAAAAATGCCAAATGTAAAGAACATCAACGTGATGTTTCCACTGGGCATATATATGTACAACACCAACTAGAGACAGCCTAAGCGTGCTCCATCAGTGTGAGTACTCATCATCTCCTTTTCCCACTGGAGCATCCTGAGAAACAGGAGGAGCAATGGACCCACCACGTCACAAGAAATTGGGTGACAAATGTGGAGGTAGAAAACCCAGGCCAAGCACAGGGTAACCTCCCAGGTCCTTACTAGAAAACCTTTCTTTCTTTTATATATAGGGCACGACTAACAAGTGGAACCCATCCTGATGTTGGAGATCAGTTAGGGAGAGGGGAAACCCTTCCAATAGACATCTCCTAGGCAAAACATAAACACCAAGGGGTACCCTTGTGAATGTTGTTACTGTTTGTTTTGGGACAAAGCAACCAAAGCCTTACGCCAAAATTACACTGCACGCGTTACGGCTCCGCCCCGCTCCGGTCCAACCTCCGCAGCAAATACGCACCCATTAGAATCAACGAGAGAATTTACACTGGCTCCGCACGGCGGCAGCGAGCAGCGGAGAGCGGACGGCAGTCCGTCAAAATTAGAAATTTTTCTATTTCTGCCGGACGCCGGAGCTGTGCGGAGTCAACTTTTGAAGATTACGTCGCACCAACAGGAAAAGGAACGAGCACAACTTCCGTATTTACAAAATAAAATCACCACGGGCGGACTTAATCCTAGCTCTATACGGATTTATTTGTACAAAAATGCTTTCAAACTATCATTTATGACTACGCCTACAAACGCAATACAAGAAATAAATAAATAAATAAAGTATTTTATTCTGAAATGTAATACATCACTTCCTGTTGCTCAAACCATGTCCTGTCGCTCATTTACGAGAGAAGATCAAGGCAGCAGTATCTACAGTTGTTCTCCTTCTTCCACCGAATGAATTGTTTTGTTCTGACTTACTTATTTATCACTTGATTTATCGCGCGATCTCGCAATTCCCGCGCATGCGTCTAGGAGCGGCGCATGCAGGCGGACCTGAGCTGAGCGGAGGTAGTGGAAATTGGAGTTTGAGACGCTCAGCTGCGACCTGCGGAGCGGACCGTATGTAGTGTAATTTTGGGGTTAGGCTCTCAACCAGTTCCTTTCAGAGGCCAGGCTGAAAGTTGCCATAACCCTGGATGTGGGTGTAGAAGCTGTCCACGTGCCTGAGTCGGCAGGTCCCTGTGAGAAGGCAATTGCCATGGTATCCCTGATAACATTGAGATCAACTCCTGGAACCACGTGTTTTGTGGCCATCTGGGGGCTATGAGAATCAGGGAGAGGGCTCCCTGGCATACCCGTTCCAATGTCGCCCCAATCAGAGGGACAGGTGGAAAGGCATAGTAGAGCACCCCTGCAGGCCAATCATGTGCAAGAGCATCCATACCCAATGGAGCATCTGCTTCCCTCAAGGAGAAGTAGGGGTCACAGTGTGAGCTAGCCCTGCAAGCGAACAGGTCCATAGAGGCTCTCCCAAATTGTGACCAGACCTGTTCCACAATCCGTGGGTTCAGGCTCCATTCTGATGCCAAAAGAGGTCCTCTAGAGAGGGCGTCTGCTCCATAATTTAGTTCACCAGGGACATGAGTCGCCCTAAGTGACAAGATTCTTGGAGCACACCATGTGAGCATCCTTTGCGCCAGTCCGAGGAGGGCCTGGGACCTTGTCCCTCCCTCTCTGTTGATGAAGGACACTGTGGTCCTGTTATCTGATTTCACCAGGATATGTTGTCCAGCAATCAGACCTTTGTTGAATAAGTATTTTAATGACAGGAATACGGCAAGCAACTCCAGGAAGTTGATATGTAATCTCGCTTCCTGCTCATTCCAAAGGCCGCGGGTATTCTGATTTCTACAGATCACCCCCTATCCTGTTTTTGAGGCGTCCGTCGTGATGACCACACGAGATGACACCCTTCCCAGTGAGACCTCTTCCGTGAAAACGGACAAATCTCTCCAGGGTTCCAGGGCCTTCAGACACTCTGAATCTATCCTAACCTTTCCTGCTTGATTAGGCAGGTCGGGTTGTATTCGTTGGTTTAGCCATACTTGTATGGGCTGCATTTTCAGTAATGCGTGTGGCACACAGGGAATGGCTGTCGCCAAGAGGCCTAAAAGGCATTGGCAGGTTTTCACAGGGACCCGTTGGTCCAGTTTAAATCTTTCCAGGCAACGGCGAATGGAGGAAACTCGTTCCTTTGAGAGCCATGCTCTGTACCGGACAGTGTTGATCTGTACTCCCAGAAATACAGTAACCCGTGATGGAGTCAAATCGCTTTTTTGTAGGTTTATGACAAAACCGAGAGACTCCAGGTGAGAAATCACCTTATAGGAGTGTGACTGGGCCTGCTTTCTGCTTTCAGCCAGAATCAGCAGGTCATCCAAGTAATTCATGACCCTGAGTCCTTGATTCCTAAGAGGGAGGTCAGAGCTGCATCCAGACATTTAGTAAATGTACGTGGAGCAGTCTTTAAACTGAAGGGTAAAGCTTTGAATTCATAAGCGTTTCCCTCGAATGCATAGCGGAGGAACTTTCTGTGTTTCCTCCACACGCCTATATGAAAATAGGCATCTTTTAAATCCACTGTACACGCGTAGTCTCCTGGTCTCACAGACTGGAGAACTTGACTTAGTGTAAGCATCTTGAACTTAAATGTTTTAATCCTTTTGTTGAGAGTCCTAAGATCCAGAATCGGTCTCAGGGAATGATCCTTTTTGGGCACCAGGAAGCTGTAGTGGCCAGAGGTAGTTTGCGTCCTGAGACCAAACTAATCACTCCCTTTTGCAGCATCGTCGAAACTTCCTCCCTTAGCACGTGTGCACGTGTAGGGTTGATCTTAGATTGCAGCATCCCTGTGAAGTGGGACGGTCTTTTTGAGAACTGCAACTTGAGCCCGTGACATATCGTTGTCATGACCCAATCATTTGGTAGACACGCCTTCCAGGCCTGCGCATGCGCGCTGAGCCTGGAGGGCATGTTGAATTGTTGCTCGTCGTGTTTTAGCGCCGAAGGGGTGACCTTTGACCCCTCTTGCGCTCTTTCGAGCAGGTTGGTCGGCCCGACAGAAGATATTGCGAGATCTGACCGTCTCTAGCAGAGCTCGTGTATCTTGCTGCGGTTCATAGTTTGATCACATGGTTTGTTTATAAAAATGGGACTCGAGTCAAGAACCAGGGCAGTCTGTGCTTTGGTACTTTTATTTTTGTACATGTCTGAAACAGTGTTGTTTTGTTTACACATGCAATAGGCGAGTCATGTTTGGTGCGCGCACACATGCCACTAGCTCTTCGTAGTTTTTTACAAGGGGAGACTGGATTCAAACTGTTGGTTTCCCGTACCACGTGGACGGGCAAACCTGTAAAATTATCAGTTCGTCCTGCTTCATCAGGTCCGAGTCTGCTTTCCACACGGGGTCAGTGAAGAGGTCCTCGGCCGGTACTGGAAAGTTTCACTGTCACTAGCGGGTCTCTTCCGTGGGAGGCCACGCGTGTCTCCCTTTAGGGGTGTAAAGCTTTTCCTCGGCAACCCCTCGCGGAGGGCTTCCGCCTGTTTGCATCTTTGTTCCAGCCTGGCCTGGACGTGTTCCAGGGCTCCCCCGAAGAGTCCCTTCGACTCGATTGGGTGCTGGAGGAAAGTGGACCTCTGGTCTTCCGGGAGGTCCGACAATGTTAGCCAAAGATGGCGCTGGGCGACAACTATTTCTGCCATTGCTTTGCCTTGAGAAATGGCTATTATCCCCATCATGCGGAGCACGAGATCAGAGGTACGGCGAGCCTCCTCCATGGCCTCCGTTGCCGCTTGCTCGTCTTTTGTTACCTGGATATCTTGCAGTTGTTCTGCCAGGTAAGCCTGCACCATGGTCAATGCATTCATTGCGCGAGCCACGAGGCCCTGAACCTTGTAGCACTTCTCAATTTGTTTCTCCGAAGCGCCGCAGGCCCTGTTGGGTAGCGTTGGTTTCGTCCCCGTGGCTGTGGAGGCCAAGTGAGCCGCCAGAGTCTCCTCTATCAGGGGTGCGCTGGCAAGGCCCACTGTCTCCATTCCTGCGACATCAAAGAGTCGGATAATGGCAGTATGATGGAAGCTTCGGGTTCCGCCCAGGAGCGTTTGGGCTCCATGAGGAAGTCCGGAAAAATGGGCATTTTCTGCGACGTTGTCGGCTGCTTCGCGTAGAAGTAGCTTCCCGCTAGCCTCGTAGCCTGTTGGCAAGGCGTGGGGTCTGGCCACGTGACCTGCAGGGCATCCACCGCCCTATGACACAGGTCGACAGAGCAGGTACCGACAAGTCCGTTTCCGGAAGGATTTGCGCCAGGTTCTGGGAGGAATCCACAGTTTCTCCTTTGTGACCATATTCGGCGTCTTGGTCGGACACTTCGGGCGTCGAGTCCTCGACGGCAACTGAGGAGTCCGACATGTTGTCCTCTCCGACTCGACCGCTGCATTCCAGGTCCACGTTTTCGAGCTCCGGTTCAGGAGCGAGCACTTTAGTGCGACGTGCGACCTTCAGCGCCGCGTTCCTAGCCATGGATTTGGCCAACGCGTCAGCACGTCGTTTCCTCACTACCGCCAACATTCGACGGCAGTGGGAGCAGGAGTCTGGGATTTCCAACGCTTTCCTTGCGTGCAGAATCCCTAGGCAGACAGGACAGGCCTCATGGGTGTCCGTCGTCGAGAGGGAGTAGCCGCATCCGCTAGGGCATGGGCGCGAGCGAGGATTCGTCCTCCTGGTTTTCTTCCTCCTTGTCCTCCGTTTTCCCTTCTCGGGAGCCATGTCCGGCGAGAAGATTAGATGTTGGTCTTAGTTTCCTTTTGGTCGAAGCCGTCTTCTCCGTCGTCTTGCTTTCGCTGGTTAGCCTGCTACCGATTAGCAGGAGGTTGTGATGCAGTTAGCGCCGTCGAGCGCAGCAGCTGTGGAAAAAGAAGAAAACTTCGGGGTAAGTAGAAAAACGCTGGACTAGCTTTCGCCAGCCCAGCAATACGCAGGAAAATTTCTCTGTACGCTCAGTGTAGGGAGCAAGCTCACCTCAGTGGAGCGATGCGACAACAGAGAATTCCCACGAAGTTCAGGTCTTAAGCGAGGTGAAGGGCAAAAAAGAGAAAGATGGATGAGCGTCAGCCGCTTAAGTACCCAGAGGGCGGGGCCTCTGGCGCGGCGTTGACGCCCTAGCCGTAAAGGCGTTAGTGTATTCCTTCAGGTAATCGCGCGGGGGCACAATTCCCATAGCAAGTATGTTGCACCGAGAAACCAGACTGAAAGGAAACTGGGTGTGCACCTGAACGACAACCTCAGCTGGGAAAACAACACCACCATCCTGATCAAGAAAGCTCATCAGAGACTCTACTTCCTCAGGCAGCTGAGGTGAGCTGGACTGTGAAGCTCAGTCCTCACCTCCTTCTACAGGTGTGCAGTGGAGAGCACCGTGTGCTCCAGCATCAACGTGTGGCATGGAGGCTGCACAGCTGCAGAAAGAAAAGCTCTGCAGAGAGTGGTGAAGGCTGCACAGAAGATGTTGGAGTCAGTCTCCCCACCATCACAGACATTTACACCTCCAGATGCAGGAAGAGAGCCACCTGCATCATGAAGGACCCCACTCACCCAGCACACACACTTTTTGCCCTGCTCCCCTCAGGAAGGAGGCTGAGGAGCATTAAGTATAGAACATCTAGACTGAGGAACAGCTTTTACCCTGAGGCTGTTAGACTCATGAATCTCTAACCAGAATAATCACTGTGAAGAAAAAAAATCACTGTAATGCCACTTTGATTGGTGACGTGCTGCTGACTATCCATGCTGCTGTATTCATTCATACTCATCTGCTCACACAGGCCCATGTCCGTGCTGCTGCTGTTTGGTGTATTGTTTTACACTACTTGTGTTAAGCGTATATCTTAGATTCTTATTTACTGTTTCTTTTATATTTTTGCTATTGTTGGATGTAACTGGGACCATGCTTGCACAATTTTGCTCCACCTCAAGTACCACATGTGATGAAATGACAATGAAACCTACTTGAACTTGAACTTGAATATTAGTCTCAGCTAGCATGTGCCCCCATCCCACACTATCACTACTGTGCAGTTAAACTTGCAGACATTCATGCTTCTCACATATTTAGTCCTTTACTCATGCAGGGTTGATTAATATAATACAGCACGAGTGTCTGCACAACAACAGTTTTAAAGTATGCTGATCTAATGAGCACTAATCTTGGTTGCAGCTTAATTAGCTGGGACTGTTGCCTGTTTTATGATTTTGCCTAAAACAAGACTCTGCCCATGCGGTTGGGACTTGTACTGAAAGTTTACTCACCCTGACTCCTGCAGCTGAACACTCCTCTAATGAAACAAGTCTTGGAAACAGAGATGTGTGCTGCTGCCTATCCTGCTGGGGATCTTTCTAATCCTTCATTTCCACTGGACCATTGGATCAGTGTGGAGGGGGATGAACGTGTTCTGACAGTAAAGCTGAGCTCACCAGTGACCATAGTTTCCACTTATTAATCCTTTCAAATACACTATGATGATGGAAAGACGCTGGGACGCTAGTGGTTTTTCTATTCTTTTTTATGGGAAACGTACTGTTAGGAGACAACTTATCGACATTTGAACATCCCTGCTCATCCCGTGATGTAACATGGGTGTGAAGAAGGGGGCTTGAAAGCATCACAAAGGTTCAACGATAATCTGAATTTGTTACTTTTCCAGTTTTATCGCGAAAGCCAGATTTCCGACCATCCTGATGCATGCTCGATAATCCCGACTGTGCTTTTTATTCAGACTTTATTCAGACAGTGATTCAAACGGTTTAATCTGTTTAGTCTAACGTCAGCTGGTCTTAGTGTAGTTTTTAGCTGTTCTTGAATGTGCTGCAGTAAATTCAACATGATTCACACATTAACACAACAGCGACTTCCACTTGAGTCTGGAAATTCAGTTTTATTGGAACAAAATGTGTGTGAGGATTTGGATGAAGAAATTCTGACGTCTGTAGTTTTCCCGTATTTCCTGGGCTGAGGAGAAAGAAATGTGAAACCTAACCCAAAACAGTAGCTTTGAGATTTGAGCTTTGAGACTCATGCATGCGGTTGTCTTTCCACCTCTTTCCATTTGTAACTCCCAAATGTTTGATTCAAAACGAGCCCCCACCCCCTCGCCTCCCCCACCTTTCCATGTGTTGTTGCAGGGAGTTTGGTAGGAAACTGTACTTGGCTGGCAGACTGGAAGCAGAATGGCTGGAACTCCTGTGGTTGAGCTCTGTGTGGATGAAGTCAGACTTTTACTCCCATTAAATCTCAACCAGACACATGCTCTCACACAACAGCTTCGCTCTCAACATGTTTAAAACAAACGGAGCTGTTATTTTGACAAAGATAAGCCGACGTCACCTTTGAATTTCCTGTTTGCAGCTGATAAAAAATGAAGCAGCATTGTGGGTGGTTTGAAAGAAGAAAGGTTGTCCCACTTGTGATGTCACTGACTGCACGGTCCACCATAAGAAGTCTGTAAGAAGTAAA
>JBBPBX010073115.1:0-17903 GCA_038048925.1 Garcialebias charrua | reverse complement strand
ATCTATCGTTTTAAGACAGTAAATCTTCCAAAACTCTCATTAATAAACCCTCCCCGACTAAAAAGATGTTACCTGATCGCGCAGACATAATTTAAAAATACATAAATAGCGAACGCGTTTGCTCCGGCCTCTCGGCTAAGGTTTGTTAGCAGCTATCTCGGCTAAAGATACCGGTCGCGTCTGAGATCTATCGTTTTAAGACAGTAAATCTTCCAAAACTCTCATTAATATCCCTCCCCGAATAAAAAGAAATAACAGATGTGACCTGATCGCGCTGACATAATTTAAAACTACATAAATAGCGAACGCGTTTGCTCCGGCCTCTCGGCTAAGGTTTATTAGCAGCTATCTCGGCTAAAAGTACCTGTCGCGCCTGACATATATCATTTTAAGACAGTAAATCATCCAAAACTCTCATTAATAAACCCTCCCTGAATAAAAAGAAATTACAGATGTTACCTGATCGCGCAGACACAGCCATAGAGAAGGATGCAGGAACACTCTTTCTTTGTTTTGGGTCCGTGTTGAAAACACTGTTGTTTTAGCCAAAGATTTAGCTTGGTCCGGTTGTTGGTGCAGCCGCGAACAGCACAGCAGGTACCTGAACCCCGGTAGGACATTTCTGTAAACGTTCCGTTTAAACAAAAGCTGTGTTTGCTCCGATAAAATGAATGAAAATAACTTTCAAAAACACCCGCGATCCATACTCCACCTATGGAATACAGGCACTTCCGGTGTCGGACAGGAAGTACAATGCACATTCGCTTCTACAGTGACACCCCCAAGAATACTGTGGATTAAACACATTTCAAACAATCATTCATCATTATTGGTTCATAGCAAAGCTCCCCTGACCTTTCTCCATCACAGATTGGCGTCATGTTCACATGGTTCAGTTCAGTTCACTGGTTGAGTGGGCTGGCTTGCTATGGCAGCACATCAGAGCGTCTGCCATATTGGATGTGGCAGAACTACCAGTCAACTAATACAAGAAAATGGAGTGAACTTCATAAAGCACTGTTCTACAAAGTATTTTATGTTAATGCTATCTGTCATTCACACACTCACAGAAATGATTCATGGCATAAGTAAGTTTTATACATTTAAATCTATTTGATTTTATTTAAAAACTCATTTTTTATATTTATGCATTAAAATGAAAGATTATATACATAATTTAATAAATTATCAACTTTATTGAATGTAATTAGTATTACTTACTAACATTGTTTAAATAATCAAAGATATAAAAAGATATAAAACAATCAAGATTATATTATATAAATTTGTGTGACTGGTTTTCATAGAAGTTATGTGAATTTAAATGGGTGAAATTGTCATGCGCATGCGCAGAACCTCACACAACGCGCATGCTCAGAACACACACACATCGCACATGCGCAGAGCCTCATTTTTGAGCGCGTTTGCTTGCTTCTCTTGGGAAATATCTTAACAGATACCAGTAAGTATGTTTTTTTAATCATAATGCATGAAGTTGGTTGGTATCAAAATGTTTTATAACAGGCGATTTGGATATTGACTCAGCTCGTGTTAGCTAACGGTAGAGCTAGCCAACTAATATAAGTCTTAACTTAAACCTAGCTAGCGGCTAGCTACAATATAATTTTAAATTGTCGTTTGAGACAATTGTGCTCGCGCGTGCCGTGGAAGTAAAGATTTGCAGGTAAAAGAAAGGTGGGGGTACGCTGGGTTTCTTTCCCCCAGTTGCTTCTTAGCAGCTAGGAGGTACACGAGTGAGTCGCAGCTCATGTGTCCGACGGCAGCCTTCTCTGGTCGGACTGTCTGTCGCAGCCCAGCCTCCTGCTCTGGAGGTAGGCCCTATGAACTAGCCACTTCACTGTTAGCTCAGTGTCTGTTAGTGTGGCACTATGAAAGAGAACAAGGCATGAAAATAGTAGCCCCCCCATTTTATTTGTTTGCTAAAGATTACTGACAGACAGAAACTAGTGTTATAATTCATTGTGCCTTGTATTATAATTCATTGTGCCTTGTAGTGTATGGGTTTCGCCATAAGAGGGCGCTCAGTGCCTTATAGAACGGACGTTGACGCTCTGTATTAGGCAGAGGAAATCAGCCGTTGCTAGGAAACCAGCTTACAGAAGATATTAGGAGCAGCTATTGTAACCGTTGTGCTTTTCTGTTCACAGGTAAGCTGAATCATAAACAAAATACAGTATATGTATTGTTTGGGTTTGGTTAAGGAAGATGTGTTGGGGTGGATGTACAGTGATGTTAAAAGTGAATACTGTGTGTCTGTTTACTGTTGTGCCGTTTGTTGGCTGTTGTGTAGCAGAGGAAATCAGCCGTTGCTAGGAAACCAGCTTACAGCAGATATTAGGAGCAGCTATTGTAACCGTTGTGCTTTTCTGTTCACAGTTAAAAACTAAATAAATATGCTACACCAGAAGTGACCAGGCCCATCATTTTCAACGGTGTAACATATTTTGGCGAGCCAGCCAGGAGGTGGCGCTAGTGAATCAACACCATCACCAACCACCTTCCTTCCCAAGAGACGAACCGGAATATATAAAAAAAGAGAAGATGGAAGCAGTACAGCTTCTGCGTGATCAAGTGAGTGCAGCCTTGTGGCAGTTGGAAAGAGAGCCTCTCGTTGACGTTTGCAGGCGACTGAAGTGTTCCGGCCTGGACAGCGGAGAGCCTCAAAGTACGACCAAGAGGACACTCATCAGGTTGGCAGAGGATATGTTTGATGAGATAGAGAAAAGTGAAGAAGAGGATCAAGTGGAACAGTTTTATAAAGAAACAGCCACATACATCCAGAGACTAAGTAAAGTAATTTATCAGTCAGTAGAAAAATCCTCATTTAAAGAGTCTGTGCCACAGAAATACTTTGAGAACACCATTCCATGCATAACTTCAGTCCAGGCAACAGATTATCCACTCAAAACCCGATCAGAGCCGACACGAACTCTGCAAGAGGTAACATTGAGGAGGGAGTTTAAAATCTCTGGACAGATTGGTGAGAGTGGGCAGAAGGATAAGCTGCCCTACCTCAGTTTAGTACGCCAGATTGAAAAGGGGATTGAAAAAGGACACTCAGAGACTGAAATAGTTGAAGCAGTAATTAGGGCCATCAGTCCAGAAATGCCTCTAAGAGACATGTTGGAGATAAAACGTGGGCTAACACTTAACAAACTGCTCACCATATTAAAGGGACACTACAGGGTAGATTTGTGGTGTCATTTCAGTTTCCAATTTCATATGTTGGTGCGTGACTTGTAAGCCTGTATAAAACTCCTCGTTCTCACAGCTTCCATTCAGAATTGAAAAAGACTTCTGGACAGAAGTCGAAACGTTTTCTGCAACAAATAAAGTCCAGTTGATCCTGTATTGAACGCCTTTTTTGATTACAGGGTAGATAGCCCCACTGAGCTTTACCACCAGCTTGTCAATATCTCCCAAGAACCAAAAGAAACCGCCCTAACGTTTGTATTTCGTGCCATCGAGCTCAAAGAAAAATTGTTATGGAAAGCAGAAAATGAGGAGACCGATGAAATATACAGCAGCGCCACAATTCAGCGTAACTTTCTCCGCTCCATTGAAACTGGGCTGCTCAGTGACTCCATTAAGTATCAATTGCTGCCTCTGCTAAGTAACATGACTATAACAGATGAAGAACTGATTGAGAAAGTTAACGAAGCTTCAAAGCTAGAAAATGAAAGATTTGAGAAACGAAGGAGGTCCACTGCAGTCAAGATTCCCAAGGTACAAGAGCTTCAAACAGAGTGCCGGACAGCCCTGACACCCATTCAAAGCCACCCGAAATCCAGAGAATCTCCCACTACAGTGGCTGTGACAACAGTTAAAAATAAAGAAATTACACTTTTATTATTTCATTTTATGCTTATGTTCATTGGGTGTTTGGTGTTTTAGGGGTGTTTGGTGTTTCAGTGTTGGTGTAAATTTTCATACTTTTATACTATTATGAAAAAACTCAGGACAGTGTTACACTTTTTTACTATTTTATGCTTATGTTTATTAAATGTTTTAGTGTTTAGTGTTTAGATGGTTACTGTTGCACCGAGGGACTGAGAGAAACGCAATTTCGGTCCTGTGTATGTCCTGTACATATTGCAGTTCTGACAATAAAGTTGACTTTGACTTTGACTAAATCAGACACACAGCAGATCATAGAAGAACTTCGCAAAGAAATGAAAGAAATGTTTGTGGCTGCTCTGGAAACAAGTTCCAACACCATGGCACCAAAACAACGACAAAAAGGCTGTAAGAAGTGCAGAGAAGAGGGGAAAGGAGACAACTGTATACACTGTTTCAAATGTGGGCAGGAGGGCCACTACTCTCGTGGATGCTGAGCACCGAGACCATTGATGGGGAAATGGGGAAGGACTACTGAGGTGGGACCAGCAGTAGTCCAGTACCGATGGTCCCATAATGAGACGCCAAGCCCACCACCATCCTCTAGTGAAACTCCAGTTACTGCCTTTTCAGCTTTAACTGAAGTTTGTTATCTACCCCCTCAAAGCAAGTCAAGGTTAGTAAGCCTGGTGGGAAACTGTTGTACTGTGAACTGTTTTATGGACAACCATCCAGTCAAAGTATTGTGGGATACAGGGGCACAGTCCAGCATTGTAAATGAAAACTGGCGGCAGAACCACCTTCCCCACACAGTTGTCCTGTTTCAGAACTGTTGGACAATGAGATGCTCACAGTGTTCGCTGCAAATGACACGCCCATCCCCTACACTGGTTGGATAGAAGTCAGCTTCAGACTAGACGGTGATTGTTCCCCAACCAGTGAGCTGAAAGTGCCAATATTGGTATCCAGTGACCCAGCCGTGGCCAGTGATCCTATCATCGGTTACAATGTTATTGAAGCTGTTGTCAACAGAAAAGAAGTAAAGTCCAAAGCTGGAAGAAAACAACTTGCACACTGTCTTATGATATTTTATTTTAAATGTGCAGGACTCGGGAAAAAGGTCGGTACAATGAAAACACACTCTCAGAACTGTGTACTTCAGTACAGGTAGTCCCCGACTTACGAGCGCTCTGATCTACGAGGTTCCGGACTTACGAGCTGGCGAATTTTTGGAAAAAACGCAAAAAATACCGAGTTTTTCTGTGTTTTTTCACCACAGTTCGTTAGCTAAACATGTGGACACACGTTTCCGATCATTTTTATGCACTCGTAAGCAGTTTTTCGATGAAAAACGAGTGTTTGTAGTCGCGCTAGCAAAACCGTTCCAACTTACGAGCGAAATTCCGGACTTACGAGACACGTGGCGGCCGTTCCAAGTTACGAATTTTCGCTTTACGAGCGCCTCGGAGGAACGGAACTCGCTCGTAAGTCGGGGACTACCTGTATGCTTTAATAAAAAGTTGCCACAGATACAATGAAACTCTGCAAAGCATAAAAATGCTCAAAACAACACATACTGTTATTTGCTAGGGTTAAGTGTAGCCCGGGGTAAAAACTGTACAGTACATATATATTTCTTTCCCCTAGACCTATTTGTTTTTTTTAAAGTCCCACTTTCTGCTGTCTGTGAGTGCCACTTGAGTCATGTGCTCACAGAGTAGTTCCACATCTCACAGGTCATGTGATTGTGTTAACCAATGGCAGCCATGGAGGAAAGGTAGAAATTGCACTGACTTCCTCTCAATCAGATGGCTGAGGGAAGCAGGTGGATGGATACTACCAGGTGGTTTTTACAAACAATTTGTTATTTTGGTCTCTAGTGTTTTTACTGTATTATTTGACTAAATGTATTGATGTAAAATCTTTAGATCGGACGACAAACACACAGAGGAAAGTTTCATCAGTCTAAGTCTGAAATTATCTTGGAATTGGTGAGTCTGAATTGTTTGTTTTAGCATTAGCTGCTAGTGCTTAGCTTTTTGCAGGCCCAACACTGTCTGTATTGCATTGTATGCCTATTATGGATTGTTGCTTTGTTCTATGTACAAACACTGAACAGTAGTGTTCCATTGTAAATATTAATAATGTATTTATTTGGGATTTATTAGTTTATTTTGGATTTATATTGTGTACACATGGTCAAGCTTTTATTAACTTTAGGTTTTGTTATTAGCTTGATGTATAGAACCTTACAAGTCGTGTTTGTCTAATACAGGCCAGGTGGACTTGAAAGGACTTGAATGAACTTGGATTTCCTCAAACCTCATCAATCAGCTTGGAGGTTTGTGGATGGCGAGCTAACCAACTGCACAGCTGGGAGCACAGAATCCCAGCCTACAACTGAACTCTACCCATGGTCTGGTAGGAGGCTGATACAGCCTAAGGCCCATCTCCTTAACTATCTTTGCCCTCACAAAAACAGCTTCCAACACTGGATTCTTCAAACTACATCTCTTCATGCTTGAACTTATATAAACTCAAAACTCCATGAACACTCTAAACTTTACAAACTCATACTGGAAAATTAGTTGTGTCAAAGACCTGGATTGTTGGCACAGCTGATGATGGACTTTTCCTTATTTTTCTCTGACAAAGAGCTTGTATTGATTTTGATTTCTTTCTTTTGCAACAGTATTAAGTGCACCTAAGAACAATAACTGCTGCAGCAATTTGTACATACTTTGTGGTGTTTGGTTTATTTTTGTTTATTTATTTTACATGTTTGTTATTGCTTCTTGTTTATTATAATACATGGTACCATCAAAAAACTACTTGTTTCTGTCATTAATTACTGTTCTCCAGCTCCAGTAGATGAATCTAGTCTTCTGTATCTTCTAGCCTGCTTACCAGTGTAAAAAGCTCATTGGGTGTTACATAAGCATCAATTTTAAACCCTGCCACGAACAACAGCAAAGCTTCAAGCTTTCACACACACTCAGAAAAAGGCATTGAAATAAAAAGATCAGAATCTCTCACCGTTGATACAAACGAGGAAGCCGCTTCGTTCGGTGGGAGATATTTTCTTCAATGCAACACCGGGCGTTGATCAGACCCACGGTAGACTTCGGATGTCCATCCGAGCA
This sequence comes from Garcialebias charrua, assembly GCA_038048925.1. Lineage (NCBI taxonomy): Eukaryota > Metazoa > Chordata > Actinopteri > Cyprinodontiformes > Rivulidae > Garcialebias > Garcialebias charrua. Next base: position 10,902 of record JBBPBX010073115.1, on the reverse strand, counting down.
CCTCCTATTTTATACCTTTGAGGTGTGTGAATGTGTATGCATGCATGCGTGTGTGTGCGTGTCTATAATGACTTAACTCTCATCTTAATACAAACATGTTTTTGTGTGAGTCGGTGCAAGGCACGGGTGAGGGATAACATTTGTTACTTTGACTAGACTGTTGCAACTTTTGCCAATAAAAACAAAGTTATATGTGAGAAAGAGCAGGGCCCTTGCCTATCCCACATAGTCAGTGCTTTCAAAGCAAAAGCTGCCTCACTAAAAAGTCAGCCTGACACTAAGCATATGGTTAGTTTTAACGAATACACTTAAATTTGATAAAATAGTCAGAAAGCATAATATGTCTCTGGTTTATCTCATTCCTCATCCCACCCTTTGATTTCTGACTAATTTTGAAAATTTTGTCCTGTGACCTCATAGGGCACTCGCCAATATATGCCCATCCATCTTTCCATACTCGCGCAAACCAAATCAAGGAAAGAAACCCGATCACCTTCATGAACAATGACTTGATATATCCTATTTCCACTAACCCAATAATCCCGTACTAACGTATCAGGTCTTACCTTTGTATCTATTTCAACAGTAGTTCTCTCAGTTCCAAACCAATGATCTCTTATCTTAACCGTAATCTTCATTCCAGAGCTGTGTTATAAACCAATCTAATTATACGATCTTTCGTGCGTTTAATATAAAAACATGTGCACACGTTACACAAAGTTAATACTACAAAGCAAAGCACTAAAATTAGCAAAGGAGGGACTGCATATGCTCGCGCCGTCGATGACATTCCTGTGAATATGTCCCACCAATGGTGGGCCGACGCCTGTTCGATGAGTTTAGCCGCATGCAAAACCTTCCCCTGTGCAATGTATGTGGACACTGTTAAATCAGAAACGTTAGACTTATGGGATTCAATCATCTGTTTTAGCTCCATGGAATCGTTCAACGCGCGCTTGAAACGAGCCAGGGAGACCCGCCACGGTACATGCAGAAATTGCCACTGTACCTCAGTCAGACGGGTGCTTGAACTGTAATTGGTTAATCGATAAGTCTGGTTGTTCCAACTCCACAAGTGAACACCATACAAACAGCCAGAGAAAGGCACCGTGGGTAATTGTGGATGGCTCTTAATTGTTGCTACGCGATCTGCCATAGCATGTCCCTAGCTGGTTCATGAACCCAATCACACAACACCCCATCTCTGGTTATACACAGGTTAATGTGACCTGTTTGCAACATACATATCACTCCTTTGTCTGCAGTCTCGCACAGTTGCATGTCATAAGTGAAGTTTGTCCTTGGCTCAAACCATTCACCTTTTATTTTCAAAAACCAATACTGATGGGGATTTTAAACCCCTGTTACCTTAATATTAACCACACAAGATAAACAAGAGAACAGTGTTAAATCAGACAAACAACTTTGCAAAGGGGAAGGGCTTTTAATGTCTTTTGAAACTTAGTTTGGTCTCAAATACATTGTCCAGCACAATTCCGAATTGTACTGGACATGACAAGCTATTTAAACAAGAAGCAGGTGGAGTTTGACAAGCTCTGACGTCTTACAGATAAAACAAACAAGTCATGGTTCTGATCAAACAAGAACATCTAATCCAAACATTTGTCAAGGCTAGAAGACTGTCTTTTCTGTATCAAAGAAAAAGCAAACAACATGTTTGTACTATCAAATATAAGTGTTTAAAGGGAACAGAGAATATTTGATATAAGTGAGCTGGGTTATAATTATTGGGTCAGAGTAATTAGTTTTAGATGATAAATATTGAACATCTCCATCATTTCATCCTCTTTATCATATATAAACTGATCATTATCAATCAGGTGAGCGGTGCGGAAAACAACCCCTGAGGCCGAATTTCTAATTAGAGGCAAAAACTCACACCACCGTCCCGTGCCTCCACAGTAACGCCCTGAACATGCAGAATCACCTTTTTAGGATGGTTTGAGAGATTATAAAGTTTTGGAGAACTCTGTTGATTGTCATATTTCATGACTTATTTCAATGTTTGAGAGAAATAAAGATTTTGAGGAGAATTTTGCAATGAGTATGGTCTCACTTTATGGCTTATGTCAAAAGTTTTAAAAGGAATAATATATTTAGCAGGGATTAGTCTATTTACCCACAAAAACTAAGTTTTTCCAAAGAAATAGAACTTTTGAGAAGAAACATATATATATAAAAAGAACTAATCTATTTGTGTTAAACAAATAAAAGAAATAAGCTATTTAATTTGTTTTAAAATAAAAAGAACCAATCTAATTTGTCTTAACCAAAGAACCAATCTAATTTGTTTTAACCAAAAAAGAACCAATCTAATTTGTTTTAAACAATTAAATAGAACTTATACACTTTCAAAGATGTGGGAAATAATTCTCAAACATACAACAAAATAGCCCTTTATGGGCACAAAAATAAAGGACGTTTTCAGTTGGTTTGAAACTTCTTTGATATTAACTAACGCCCAGGAAAGCGAAAACAAACTTCTTGAACTTAAAATATGAAATAGATCAACCATTCTTCTTCATATGATCCATTTTCTTCTAGTGGGGGGGTAAGTTCAGTGTCTGCCCAGGGGAGGGAGTGTCCAGTTTTCAGAACAAGTTCTTTCTGTCCCTTGGGGATTTGTTTGTGGCATAAATTGTGGGGCACAAGTCCATTTCATCTGGGGGGGGGGGAGTTCTTTGTGTGTGGAATAAGTCCAGTTTTTCTGCGGGAAAGCTTTTGCTTACGAGATCAGTCCAGTTCTGCTTGGGGGAAAGCTTATGTCTGTGGAATAAGTTCATTTCATTCTGGGGGGGAGAAGAGTTTTTTTTTCTTCTGGGGGGGAGCTTTTGTTCAAGTCTTTTTCTTCTGTGAGTTTCTGTGCGGGTCTTTTTCTTCTTGGGGAGAGCTTTTTGTACGGGTCTTTTTCTTCTTGGGGAGAGCTTTTTGTGCGCCCTGTGGGCGGAGGGCATCATTCACTTCTTCAGACAGTGTGGTGTCATGTAGTCTTGTCCAGCTGCCTGTTCCTGGGTGTTTAGTCCATTCAGGCATGAATTGCGGGCACAGTAGCAGGTCGCAAACCTGAATTGTGTGTGGCATAAGGTAGTCAAGCCACATCCTGACAAAGTGGGGAGCTTTGCTCTGACCAGATCCATCTCAAAATCTGGCTCAGCGATTGTTCCAAACTTCTTTTTCAGGGGAGCACCGGTCACTCAGATGTAACAGCTGCTGCTTTTTCTCTCGAGAAGATGACGCGTCCTTTCCACCACCTGTTGGGGTCCCGTCCACCCTCGTTTTCAGCCGTCCCTAGCAGGACCTCGAGTCAAGGCGGGATTCACTGGCATCACTGGCAACTCCCCCTGAAGGAGTTCCGGAAACCTGTAGTCTTTTGAGAGGAGAACTGGACACCAAAAAACTTGCAAATTGTCAAATAAAACTAAGGCCTTTTGATCCCATGAGCCATTTGTGGTCTGGGGAAGGTCAAACTGTGGGTAACTCCTTAGTGAGTCAAATCTGTTAACTTAAACTAAATTCTGTAATTGGCTATAATAATAATCGTTTCTTTAAACTTAAAATAAAATTCCATTCTTATTATCTAAAACATTTGTATTTAATGGCAAAAAACAACAACAACAAATGATTTCATTCTTCAGTGAAAATGAGTAATCACTCACTTTGATTTGAGGTTAGTTTTTAATTAGTAAGTTATTCTTAATTAGCATGATCATTGTAGCAGGAGACAGGAGACGATTTATACTCACTTAAAATACTTTACCTTTTTCATAGTCTGTAGAAAAAGTCTAAACATACATACAGACATAGACAGACATATACGTACAGACAGACATACATACATATAGACATACATACATATATACATATAGACAGACATACATATAGACATACAGCGCTGTAGTAATAAAGAATTTACAATACAAACATGTGGTTCATGTGCTCAAAATAAGTCCAGTCTATAGTCAGAGTCAGTCGTGTTTTAAAAATATAGAACCACCACATTTCAAAATCAACCTTTCAAATCAACCTTTTGAATAGATCCAAAACTCCAGGGCGTCCCCCATCTTTTTTCTCTTTGGATCTGTTAAAAATAAATACCTGTTTATCAAATGACATATACAGTACCTGTTTATTAAACAACATATATAAAAGCAATGTGGTTTGTAGGTTTATCTGATTTATCCTACAGTACAACGTGCTTCTTAAATGATCCTTTAAATGGCTATGCTGTTGAATATAAAAATCTAAAAAGTTATTTTTTGTATAACTGATCATCTAATCAATGAATGAGCTGTTTCCTTTTATGAGCCTTCATTAATGTTATTAGTGATATATTCTTTATTATTATTAGTTATTTCTAGGAACACTTCCTAATATTCCCTTATTGCATTATTATATATCGCCACTGAGTGTCAGGCAGGCTCCCTCACTCACAGTCTTTAAGTCTTGATTAAAAACCCACTTTTATTCTTTCAACTTTAACATGATGTGATTTGTTTTGATCCTCTCTGTAATGTACACTGTTCACTATTTTAGCTAGTTTCTGTTGCTTTTTCTATATAATTTGTTTTCGTTTTTTTTTTTTTTCTTTTGTTTTCCTGTCTGCTTGGCTTGTTTCTATCGTACAGCACCTTGGTTGGCCCGCGTCAGCCTAAGTGCTCTATAAATAAAGTGGTATGGTATAAATAATCTAAGATCTCAAGCATAAAGCTATAAAAATTGTTCTAAAAATGTCTTAATCAATTCCTTTGTGGAAAACCAGACCCACCAAAATGCACTCAGTTCAAGGACAATTGCTATCCTTCCTTCAGCTCCACAAAACTTTTGCATGAATGTTTGTGGAGACACAAATTTAATCTGCAAAAGAAAATATAAACATTAACTTGTTTCAGGGTTATGAGCTGGGATCATTATCTCTGTACCATCACGAAGTTACTGGAAGCGGAAAAATAAGTCGTCAGACCCACATAAGTACAATATAAACTACAAATTTTGTGGCCTTGCCCTAGCAGGCCATCTCATGAGCATATGTGTTTTATTTAAAAAAATTAATCATAGCAGACTGCAGATTTGAAATACTATACCAGGGCATTGACAGATCTTCACAGATCCATACGGGGGGCATGACCTTCAGCTGGACAGTTGGCGTGGGTGACTTCAGGACCTGTTCTCATTTTCTTGTTGGAGAATGTGCTCAGACCACTCTTGTCAGAGCATCCAGTGACCGCATATTCTGGTCAAGTGTGTTTGATGACCTTGTTCTGACAGGTTTTTGACAAAATCTTTGCCTTTGCTTTGCTGACAGTCTCTTATCTTATCTTTGTGGACAGTCTTTGTGGACAGTCTTTTGCTTGGATAAAAGTCCAGTGCCCTCAAATGTTTATTTTGAGCAGGGCAGCCTGGGAGTCCAGTCATGGTGTTCTTGGTGAAGTCAGTGAGCCAGCTTCTGGACACGCCCTTAATATCAAATCTGATCCGATCCAATCAATAACCACAGTAGTTTGTGATTCAAAAATTCAGACGTTGCATGTGTTCTTTGACATGACCCTATCTTAATATATGTATTACTAACTATGTGTTCTGCAAAGTGTCGTGAGGTCCTTCAGACTTACGTTTTCCGCTCCACAAACACCGTGAGGCCGCTTCTAAGAAAAAAAATGAGAAAATAGAAAAATGTAAAAATCCTTAACAAACCAGGTTCAAAGTAATCATGTTATTTCTATAAGCATTTACCTTGAATAGAGTCACCTCTGCAAGTCTGGTTTGCACAATGGAATTTAAAATGTTCATTACATAAAAGTGAATTTTCAACAGAGGCATCCTTTTAATCTGATCTGCATAACAGATCTAAAATCATTAATTTACGTATGAGTAAAATTGTCAATTTAACCTGAAACTAGAAATTTTACCACTTTTCAGTGGTTTACTTATCAAAAGTTAAAGCATGGGCTGGATGATTTTGCCCTGTGGTTCCAAGTTTCAATGTTTACAAGTCCAATTCTCACTTATTATCACTTATTATAACACAAACTGGTCTGTCTTCAAAGAGGCAGCTACGAATGGAAATTCAGTTGACCTGGAACTTTATGCTTCCTCTGTCCTGGGTTACATCAGTACATGTGCTGAAAATGTATCCATAAGAAAGTGTGTTAAATTTTACCCCAATCAAAAACCCTGGCTAAATAAGGATGTCCGCACCCTGCTGGCAGCCAGGGACACTGCATTCAAGTCTAAAGACACTGAGGAGTTGAGAAAGTGCAGGAGAGAACTGGATGATGGCATAAAGAAGGCCAAAGCCGCGTATGCACAGAGGATCGAGGGACAGTTCACCTCACATGATCCACGGAGCATGTGGCAGGGCATCAAATGCTTAACAGACTACAAGGGCAAAAGCAAACAATGCCCCAGGGACCCATCCCTGCCTGATGCCCTCAATAAGTTTTATGCACGTTTTGATGATCCAAACAGACCACTAGCACCAGACTCACCTCATCACCAGACGAGGAGCACCTCAAAGTGACCGCAGCAGAAGTGAGAGGCAGTCTCAGAAGGATCAACCCTCATAAAGCTACGGGTCCAGACAACATCCCAGGGAAAGTTCTGAAGGAATGTGCGGACCAGCTCTGTGAGGTGCTGGCTGACATCTTCACCACCTCACTTGCACTGGAGTCAGTTCCCACCTGCCTGAAGACTGCCACCATCATCCCAGTCCCAAAAAGCTCCACAGTGACTGGTCTGAATGACTATAGACCGGTGGCTCTCACCCCGATAGTCGCTAAATGTTTTGAGAAACTGGTCATGTCCCACATCAAGACAGCCGTCAACATCAACGAGGACCCTCATCAATATGCATACCGTGAGAACCGATCAACAGAGGACGCCATCTCCTCCGTGGTCCACACTGCTCTCACCCACCTGGATCAGAAGGACTCATACGTGCGTCTGCTCTTTGTGGACTTCACATCTGCCTTCAACACCATGATCCCCCAAACTCTGATAGACAAACTATCCACACTTGGACTAAGCCCCTCTATTTGTAACTGGGTCTTAGACTTCTTAACAAACAGACCACAGTCCGTGAAGATCCACAACTTCTCCTCCTCCACCATCACCCTCAGCACTGGCTCTCCTCAGGGATGTGTGCTGAGCCCTCTTCTGTTTACTCTGCTCACATATGATTGTACAGCCACACATCCAGGCTGTCATATTGTTAAGTTTGCAGATGATACAGCTGTGGTGGGATGCATCACAGATAATGATGAATCCAGCTACAGACAGGAGGTGGAACATCTGGAGAGTTGGTGCAAAGAGAATAACCTTCACATGAATGTGAAGAAGACGAAGGAGATGATTGTGGACTTCAGAAGGAACAAACACACCCACACCCCACTGTATATAGGTGGATCTGCGGTGGAGGTGGTCTCCAGCTACAAGTACCTGGGTGTACACTTGAATGATAACCTCAGCTGGAGCAATAACACCACCAGCCTGATCAAGAAAGGTCATCAGAGACTCTACTTCCTCAGACGGCTGAGACGAGCTGGTCTGAGAAGCTCAGTCCTCACCTCGTTCTACAGGTGTGCAGTGGAGAGCGTCCTGTGCTCCAGCATCAACGTGTGGCATGGAGGCTGCACAGTTGCAGAGAGGAAAGCTCTACAGAGAGTGGTGAAGGCTGCACAGAAGTCTGTGGGAGTCAGTCTCCCCACCATCACAGACATTTACACCTCCAGATGCAGAAAAAGAGCCACCTGCATCATGAAAGACCTCACTCACCCAGCACACTCACTCTTTGCACCACTCCCCTCGGGACGGAGGTTGAGGAGCATCAAATGTAGAACCACTAGACTGAGGAACAGCTTCTACCCTGAGGCTGTCAGACTCATGAATAAATAAATAATAAGAATAAACACTGCAAAATGTCACATCATGCTGATGCTGATCTGTTTCTTGTTGCTGCGTTCATCTGTGACCATCTGCTCATACACTCATGTTCGTGCTGCTGTTTATAATGATGTTTTTCTACTACATTAGGGCTTAGTGTATTACTAGCTGATGTCTCTCTTAGTTAATCCTAGATGTTATTATTGTTTTTCTCTTGCATTTGTTGTTGGATGTAACTGGGACCCTGTGTACATAATCTCGTTTTCAACACATGTACTACATGCGGTGCAAATGACAATAAATTCTCTCTGACTCTCTGACTCTGATAAACTGAGATCCAAATTATGTCCTAAATAGAAAAGTATTGATTAAAATAAAAAATGTGTATTCAGTCAAGGCGTGTCTGTGAGTGGTACTTCCCATTTTAATATTCCATATTATTATTACTGTATACACAGCCCCAATCTGTTTGAAATAAAAACAACTCTTACTGCTGTCAAAGATTATGCATTGCATGGTCAAACGATATGTTATTCTAATTCCCTTTCAAATTTACCAGACCTCTTTTTGCCATTAATGGTCATAATTTATGCAAATCAATATCAAAATTAGGTTTTAACAGTGAAATGTGTCTTTCACTCCTGGCGAGTTGGCTGGATTCTTGTGCGTATTTAACCTACTTGCTGAAAAGTTACTTCTAATAAAGCATTTTTACTATTAATCATTTCAGTCACATTATATAACTCTTTAAAGGAAACAGCTCTTAAAATCTACTTAACTGTGCAACAGCTCTTTAAAATTGATAAAACATTTTCAATGTATGCAAAAATCGTTTTAAAATGATGAATTTAAACTGAGCGTTTCAACTTACAATCAGTCAAGTTTCTATTTGACAAGAATACTTTTTTATTCTTTATAAGTGTCAAAGTTTTATCAATTTAGTTAAACCTTTAAAAGACAGAATTTACTGGCAAGTCTAAAAATAGATTTCTGCTAAATTTGTCTAAGACTTGTTATCCTAAAATGCCTAAACTTAATTTTGATCTGATTATGGTTGTTAATTTAAATTAACAAGCTTATTATAAAAGTTTAAATAGTCAATAATTGTAATTCAATGCAGTATACCGGTAATACTTTCTCTACTTCCCATTTGTTTTGCATTAAATCCAAATATGTTCCGCGTTTTATCAACATCCTATGCGACTGCTATAAAAACATCCAGTTCCTCTCAACTTCACCTCGCAGTAACAGACTCTACTCAGAATCTGAAAACATGAACTGAACCTCTCTGGATGACCAAGATAAAACTGTTTTTGTTTCATGAATGTTACTTTTCTGTTCCCCTCAGATAATCACAGGTGACTGTGAGCATAGTTGCCAAGTCCGCTCATCATAAGCTACTCTGGGCTCTTTGTTTTCTGTAGTCGCTTATTGTGGTTACTTGGGCTTACTTTGAACGTAAAGTCGCTTATTTGGGCTTGTTATTCATTTCACTTTATTCTTCGTCTAGTGACAAGACCACGCTAAAATTAGCTCCAATAAGTGGGGAAATATGGGGAAATAATATAATTAAAAAATGGGAGAAAAAGGGTGCACACTTCGCATGGTTAGCTGTCCAATTTTTAGTTTATTTTTACTAAGTTGTACGCAGTTTTCATGAATTTCTTTAATGTTGTGATTGCCAATTGTTGTCATCACTCTTCGTTTAAAATTCAGATCTCAAATGAGTCCCAGAGGTTTAATGGGATTAATCTGTATAAATATGCAAAATGTATCTTTATTTTTTAGAGTGGATATGTTTTTCAAAGTGTTTAGCATAATTTTTGCCGTTTGTATGCAACGCCATAATAAATGTATGTTTATACTGGTTAAAAACGGTCTTAGTTTTACACAATGGGGTGGGTTGCCAGTTGGGCTCGTTTTGGGCTTGTTTTGGGCTGGTCGCTTGCTTCTGTCGCGAGATCTGGCAACACTGTATCAAAGTTCTCAATGACAACAAGGCCTCCTGAATTCTTGCCTCGTCATCATTCAGCTTTTTCGACAGAACTATTTCGATAAAAATTGGTAAGCGAATTCTCAGTTTCTTTTTGCAGAGAAAACACAATTTAGAAACGTTTGGTTTCACAGTATAACTATCTATTTACGGATTCAGACGGACGAGCGAAGCTTCGGCTGTCTCTCTGTTAGCATTAGCTTAGCTTTTCATTTCCGACAAAAAACGTAATTTTTGGATGATTTAAAATCGGATCTTTCTTCGTCAGATTTTCATGATAAAAACGGATCTGTCCGCTTGGTTCAGCGAAACAATTTGGAGTCTTTCTCGCTAAAATTTTATTAAATCGGACCGCTCGTGTAAGCGCCAGGCCTACTGTTAAAACGTCCGATTTTAACGTTGTTAAGCCTTTAAAACCTAAAATATTTGGATCAGAATTTTATAAACAAGATTGATCAAATACTAAAGTCTTTATGTAGCATTCGGCTACATTCATGATTTAAAAAAAAGTATTTAAATATTTATTTTATATTTAACCATAAGTTTTTAGGTCCTGTATATCAGAGATGATTATGTAACCTTTTATAATTTTTCTTAATATCAGGAAAAATACAATGGGAAATGTTTGCAATCAATCCTCTCTCAGTCACGTTTTAAATGGAATGCTGAATAAGAAAGTAATAATTTGTATTTGTGTTCTCAGATCCACCGAGAATTCTTCAAGCAAGTCAATCAAATTTCTTGGTTTGTAAAATTATTTAAATAAAAATCTACTTCTCAACATCAACTTTAGTTCTCGTGCCATATTTATGTTTATTTTTATTTTATTTATGTATGTTTCATCAGTACTGCCTCTCTGTTAGCACAGTACTTTTCTTGTAAGTAAATACAGTATAAATTTTCACACAGACGGGGAAGGAGGGGGGTTGTGAGGAGGGGAAGGTTGGGGGAGGTTAGTTTCTCAAACCAACTGCTGTATTTCTGACTTCTGCAGTCAACCCAATCCACTG
>JBBPBX010073114.1:6095-17904 GCA_038048925.1 Garcialebias charrua | reverse complement strand
GAACTCAGGGCGAATCTCATCCACCCCTGGAGCCCTGCCACCGCGGAGCTTTTTAACCACCTCGGTGACCTCAGCTCCAGAGATTGGAGAGCCCGACCCAAAGTCCCCAGGCTCCGCTTCCTCAGTGGAAGACGTGCCAGTAGGATTGAGGAGGTCTTCGAAGTATTCCGCCCACCGACTCACAACATCCCGAGTTGAGGTCAACAGCACGCCATCCCCACCATAAATGGTGTTGGTCGCGTACCGCTTTCCCCCCCTGAGACGCCGGATGGTGGACCAGAATCGCCTCGAAGCCGTACGGAAGTCATTCTCCATGGCCTCTCCGAACTCCTCCCACGCCCGAGTTTTTGCCTCAGCAACCACCCGAGCCGCATGCCGCTTGGACTGTCGGTACCTATCTGCTGCTTCCGGGGTCCCACAGGCCAAAAAGGCCCAATAGGACTCCTTCTTCAGCTTGACAGCATCCCTCACCGCCGGTGTCCACCACCGGGTTCGAGGGTTGCCACCACGACAGGCACCAACAACCTTGCGGCCACAACTCTGATAAGCTGCCTCGACAATAGAGGCGCGGAACATGGCCCACTCGGACTCAATGTCCCCCGCCTCCCTCGGAACGTGTTCAAAGCTCTCCCGGAGGTGGGAGTTAAAGCTCCGTCTTACGGGAGACTCTGCCAGACGTTCCCAGCAGACCCTCACAATACGTTTGGGTCTGCCAGGTCTGACCGGCATCCTCCCCCACCATCGGAGCCAACTCACCACCAGGTAGTGGTCAGTTGACAGCTCCGCCCCTCTCTTCACCCGAGTGTCCAGGACATGCGGCCGCAGATCAGATGAGACGACAACAAAGTCGATCATCGAACATTAAAGGGCATAGCTTACACAAAATAGAACAAGTCATTGCCTGTATAAAGACATTTATGTATGTGTGGCTTATTATTTTTAAGAGCAGGCTCAAGACCCATCTTTTTAACTACATTTCCTGAACTGGTTCATCTCTGTTCAATCTATACATTTTCCATACTACAGTACTGTATTTAATTTTATTTATTTATTTATTTATTTTGTATGTGTCGTTTGCTTTAATTTTGTGAGTTTATTGTTTTATAATTCTGTACAGCACTTTGAGCTGCTTTTAGTATGAAGGGTGCTTTATAAATAAAATTGATTGATTGATTGATTGATTGATTGATTGATTGATTGATTGATTGATTGATTGATTGATTGATTGATTGATTGATCTGGTGTGGGAGGGGTGGGAAGGGATTTTGTTCTATGCTCTTTTTTCTTTCTTTTCTCTTTGTGTATGTTAAAAAATGTCAATAAAAAGACTGATTTGAAAAAATGTGGAAAATTCACATCATTGTGAAGCAATCTCTTGTCTCATTCACACTTCTGTTAGATATTTAACTAGACTGGTCCTGGAGTCTAGGACCAGCGGCCAGGTCCATGATTGACCCGTCAGCTGACCTAGTCTAAAAGGCTAGATCTTCCCAAGGAAGACCTAGCCTTTTGACCTGCTCAGAAATGGGATTATAATGAAATTATGACCCGGCTCTGACTGGGTTAAACTGGGCCAGCGACTCTAAAAAGAGTCTCCCAGGGATTCAATATCCGTCAAGGAATAGAGTTTGTTTTTGCTTGCTACATCACAGACAGGCTTTGAAGCACCATCTCATATTTCCATACATGTCAAACCATGTAAGATCCATTGTGATCTCACTTAGTCACGCCCCCTCATACACATGACAAGAAGAGCTCCCCTTCTGCAAAGGAGGAGTCTAGGGCCAATAAAGCTATGATGCCACGGAGCACGCGCCCCTTCCGGATGCTGATCCCGCGTCAATAGTGTGGGTTACCACTTCTGAGGGAGGGGTGAAATGGGAGCCTTCATGGCTGGAGGTGGGGCCTGGGGGTCCGGAATAAGACCCACAGGACACACAGTGACCAGCAACAGCTTCCAAGAAGTTCTTCAAAAGTCCTTATAGTTTTTACACAGTAATTGTCTGTTTGAACCAAGATTCTCCCACTTTCTTCAGGAATTTGTGTCACTATGCACTGCCCCATGCACACGCACACCTCTGACCTGACTTCAGAAACACACATTTGGAAATACCATCTAAACAGATTGTCTAGCTGTTAGTAACATATGTAATGGCCAGTCTGTTGGAGTTTTTTTGAAACTCATAGAAGGTAATTATCAGATGAATCTGTAGAACTGATTAACTTTTGTAACCATTTTGGTTCAATATGGCTGCCACAGCTACCTCAGCAAACACAAAATTAACTATAACTCAGTCATTCTTTAAAATATTGAGCTGACGATTGGTATGCTGGTAGTTGAGAGCGACTTGTACATTTCTGATGCAAAGCAAAAATCCAAGATGGACACCTTAGCTACAAGGGAAAAATATGATAACTCAGCTATTTTAAAATATATTGAGCTGACATTTGGTGTGGTGGTAGCTGACAGTGATGCGCAACAAAATCTAAATTCAAATCTAAAAATTCAAGATGGTCACCCAAGCTAATTTCAAATGGCTACAAGTCAGCCATTTTTTTTAACTATTCAGCTGAATTTTGATGTATTGGTAGCTAATAACGATCCCCAACAGACTCTGAGTGCAAATCAAATATTCAAGATGGCTGCCTGAACTAAATAGGAAAAATACTATGAATTAGACATTTTTTGAGATATTAAGCTGAAATTTGGTGTGGTGGGAGCTAAGGCCATGCCCAATACATACTGTAGGCGATAAGGTTGGCTCCAAGGAGGTTGTGGCAAACCATCAGGTAGCTGAGGAGGTGAAAACCGCTTTTCTAACACTGTGTTCAGTGAAGGTGGAGTGCTGTTGATCTCAACCGGTGATGTCATCGGGAGGTGGAAGGAATACTTCTCAAACTTCCTCAATCTCACCAGCGTCCACGGAGGAAGATGAGTCAGGGGACTTTGGGATTGATCTGTCCATAACTGTGGCTGAGATCACCAAGGTAGTTAAAAAGCTCCACCGCAGCAGCTGAGCACCAGGGATGGATGAGATCTGCCCTGATTTCCTAAACGTTATGGATGTTGTGGGGCTGTCTTGATTGACATGCCTTTGCAGCATTGCGTGGACATCAGGGGCAGTGCCACTGGATTGGCAGACTGGGGTGGTGGTTCCCCTCTTCTAAAAGGGGGACTACTGGAGAGTGTGCTCCAATTACAGGGCATCACTCTCCTTAGCCTCCTTGGTAAGGTCTATTCAGGGGTATTGGAAAAGTGGGTCCAATTGTTGGTCAAACCTCAGATCCAGGAGGAACAATGTGGGTTCCATCCTGGTCATGGAACACTGGACCAGCTATTTTCCCTCACTAGGGTCCTCGAGAGGTTATGGAAGTTTGTACATTCAGTCTACAATTGTTTTATGGACTTGGAGAAGGCCTTCGACTGTGTTCCTTGGGGCTTATTGCTATGGGCTGTATACAGTACGTGGTGCAAGAGTTTGGTTCTCATTGTCGGCAGTAAGTCAGACCCCTTCAGGGTGGGAGGTGGATTCTGCCAGGGCTTCCCGTTGTCACAGATTCTGTTCAAAACTTTTATGGACAGAACTTCTCAGTGCAGCAGGGGGCGAAGGGATTCCAGTTCGATTACATCTCTGCTCTTTGCAGATGATGTGGTCCTGTTGGTGTCGTCGTACCATGATCTTAAGCTCTCACTGGAGCAGTTCTCAGCCCAGTGTGAAGTGGCTGGGATCAGCACCTCCAAATACAAGGCCATGGTCCTCAGTCAGAAAAGGGTGGATTGCTCTCTTCAGGTCAAGGGTGAGATCCTGTGTCAAGTGGACGAGTTCAAACATCTAGGGGTTTTATTCACGAGTGTGGAAAGAATGGAGCATCCGATTGACAGACGGATTGGTGCAATGTCTGCAATATTGTGGACTCTGTGCCAGTCCGTTGTGATGAAGAGTGAGCTGAGCTATAAGGCAAACCTTACCGTTTACCTATCCGTCTACATTCCTACCATCACAAATGGACATGAACTCTGGGTAGTGACCAAAAGAACGAGATTGCGGATAAATGCGATGGAAATGAGTTTCCTTTGCAAGGTAGCTGGACTCTCCCTTAGAGATAGGATAAGAATTTCAGTTATCCAGGAGAGACTCAAGAATAGAACCGCTGTTCCTCCACATCAAAAGGAGCCAGTTGAGGTACTTTGGGTATCTGGTAAGGATGCTCGCTGGGTGCCTCCCTAGGGAAGTAGTTGTTTTCATTCATTCATTCATTCAACTTTTATTTCTCATTCAACCTTTATTTATACAGGTTAGTCTCATTTATAAGACTGAGCTGAACACAGCAACTCAGACTGAGGAAGTCTTTCGGACGAAAGACGAAACGTTTCTACATTTTTTTGCTTTGTTTTGTTTTATTTTTTGAATGTCCAGAGGACCAGACTTAGCTTTTTTAGATTTTTCTACCTGGATTATTGAGCATGCATCAGAGTATTTAGTCTCATTGAGTCACACAGACTCATTTTTCAAGAGTGACCTGTTTTAGACAGATAACATAAGACTCGGGCATATCCGACTGGGATGAGATCCCATGGAAGACCTAGGACATGGAGACACTATTGGCAATTTTCCATTAGTAATGGTACAGCACAGTTCAACTCAGCTCAGCACCGTTCCAAGGCTTTTTCACTAGCAATTATTTGTGGAACTGGCCCCTTTTCCAGGACCCATTTCTATGGGGTTCCAACTGTACTGAGCTGGCCTTAAAATGTGATGTCAGAACATTGTTGGTCACTGATTGGTCAGGGGGTAGAGTCACTGGTTGTTTGAGAAACTTTCACAAAAACCCAATCCGCCATTTGCAATAACTTGAACTTGAGGAGCGACTACACTTATTTTTAAGATTTTAAAGACAATAATGACAATACAGTACTATGGTCTAATGCTGAAGTGCAGGCTTTTTTTTGTGCTTGGTGGCCTCCGTAGGAGGAGAGTAACATTTTCCAGCCTGATGAGCACCAACAATACTTTATATGAGCTCCTCATAAACGATGGTACATTTCTACAAACATGTTGTGAAGAGCAGACGTTGATAGATCCTGTTGTTTAAATCAAACAGGGTGCCCACTCACACCTGATTATCATCCCTTTGATTGTAAACACCTGACTCTAATTTCACATTCAAATTAACTGCTAATCCTAGAGGTTCACATAGTTTTACCACTCACAAATATGCAATATAGGGTCATTTTCCTCAATAAATAAATGACCAAGTATAATATTTTTGTCTTATTTACTTAACTGGGTTCTCTATCTACTTTTTTTGGGCTTGTGTAAAAATCTGATGAGTTTGAGGTCAAATTTATGCAGAAATATAGAGAATTATAATGGTTTCACAAACTTTCAAGCACCACTGTACAGTGTATGTCTGTATTTATCTACATATAGTGCTCAACGTGTGGCATGGAGGCTGCACAGTTGAAGAGAGGAAAGCTCTACAGAGAGTGGTGAAGGCTGCACAGAAGTCTGTTGGAGTCAGTCTCCCCACCATCACAGACATTTACACCTCCAGATGCAGGAAAAGAGCCACCTGCATCATGAAAGACCTCACTCACCCAGCACACTCACTCTTTGCCCCACTCCCCTCAGGACGGAGGTTGAGGAGCATCAAATGTAGAACCACTAGACTGAGGAACAGCTTCTACCCTGAGGCTGTTAGACTCATGAATAAATAAAAATAAAATAAAAAATAAACACTGCAAAATATCACATTGTGCTGATGCTGATCTGTTTTCTTGTTGCTGTGTTCATCTGTGTTCATCTGTGACCATCTGCTCATACAAACTCATGTTCGTGCTGCTGTTTATTTCCACTATATTAGGCTTAGTGTATTACTAGTTGATGTTTTTCTTAGTTAATTCTAGATGTTATTACTGTTTTTCTCTTGCATTTGTTGTTGGATGTAACTGGGACCCCGTGTACATAATCTCGTTTTCATCACATGTACCACATGCGGTGCAAATGACAATAAAGACTCTCTGACTCTGACTCTGATATAGTATGTGTCTGTGTGTATTTACATACAATGCCAGTCGTCGCTGTGTAAATCTACATTCGGTGTGAGTTTTGTGTGCATCACTGTGTGTATCTACATCTGTTTATACCTACATACTGTGTGTGTGTGTGTGTATGTATGTGTGTGTATCTTCATACCGTGAGACTCTGTGTATATGTACATAGAGTGTGAGTCAGTGGTTCTACAGAAAGTGAGTCTTTGTGTGTTTTGTGTATCTACATACAGTGAGTGTCTTTGTGTGTATCTACATACAGTGTGTCACTGTGTGTGTGTTTACATACAGTATGTCTCTGTGTGTATGTATAAGGTGTGTGTTTGTGTGTATCTACATACAGTATGTCTCTGTGTGTATGTATAAGGTGTGTGTTTGTGTGTACCTACATACATAGTTTCTTCATGTATATCTGCATACAGTGTGTCTCTATATGTATCTACATACAGATGTGTGTATCTACTTTGTACATGTGCAGACTGTGTCTTTGTGTACAGATTGCATACAGTGTGTTTCTGTGTGTATCTGTGTAGCCCACCTTTACCTTCTGTACTAGGTAAGGGCCTCCTAGATTCTTAAATGTAGCATTAAAGACTAAGTGTTAACTATTTTTTAATTGCTGAACTTCAAGTCCAACGTATCCTTTAACACACCCAGTTATCTCAATTCCTTTCGATACACACCGTGGTCATCTCACACACACTCACACACTCTTTTAAACTAAAAATAACCAAACCGTAAGGTAAATGTGAACTCAGTTTACTTAACACGTGTCTTTAAACATTGAACAACATATACAATAAAACACAAAACTGCATCTGTAATCAGATTGTTCACTGTAAATCTTCAACTCTATGTGAGGGGCCCGCTCACTAATCAAACACACACACATGCCAGCTTATTTAGCTCTAAAACCTTAAAGTCGCAGGCCTGAGCGAAGCTTGGGAGCAGTGAGGCCCAAAACTTAATGGCTGTTTCACTCTATGAGCAATTAAATAAAACAAAGCAGTACCTGGTTTAGTAGTTCAGTACGTACAGACTATGGTCCCAGTTCAGGTGAAGAGGAAAACGAAAGTTACGACTGTAACTACGGTTCTATGAATCCCTACTGACCGCCAGAGGCGATGCTTAAAAGCACTGAATGATCACTCTTGCGCATGCGTAGGTCAAGAATATTATACCAACATGGTCACGTGTGACCCCCAGGGATACCGGTGAGTCTATATAAGCACGTGACACCAGTAGCCCATTCCCTTTAAATCCTCTCGTAAAAACACGATGATTCCGAGGGACCGAACGCTCTGGCAGTCATCCGGGATTCATAAACCGTAGTAACAGTCGTAACTTTCGTTCTATTTCATCCCTACTGACCGCCAGAGGCGGTGCTTAAAAGCACTGGATGACAAATGCCAACAGGGTCCTGAGGAATCGTACAACCAAACAAACAAATGCCCACCTTACTGGAATGATGAACGATGGTAAAGGATTCCCTCCAGTGGGTGAAAGGCTGCCAGGCTAACCCTGTAAAACCTAGCAAAAGTGTTTGGAGATGACCAGGAGGCTGCTGCACATATAGTCTCCAATGTGACCCCAAACATAGCGGCCCATGACGCACTAATGCTCCTGGAGGAATGGCACCGCACACCAGCAGGAGGTTGGTGGTCCTGTAAAACGTATGCCTGTTCCACCACATCCACAATCCAATGTGCAAGACACTGCTTGGAAAAGGCCTGCCCTTTGCGGGGCTTTGCGTAGCAAACAGGCAAACAGACTGTCAGACTGCCGCACAGAAGCCTGTGAGCCTGACATATGCTTCCAGAGCCCGGACAGGGCAGAGAGGCTCATCAGGCCCCTTTGCAGTAAAGCGAGCAAGCTGGAGGGGCACAGAGTGGCTCACAGATGAGGCCACCTTAGGAAGAAATACCACATCAGGCCAGAGAGTAACGCCAGAACCAGCCGGGTTCCAGTGGCAACAGGACTCGTGAACTGACAATGCGTGTAGTTCACCTACCCGTTTTGCCGAAGCCATGGCAAGGAGAAAAGCAGTCTTTTTTGAAAAATACTCAAGGCTCACTTCTGCCAACTGCTCAAATGGAGTAGATCGCAGCGCAGAGAGGATGAGAGAGAGGTTCCATACATGTACGACAGGGTGTAATGGAGGGTGCAAGCGTCGGGCACCCCTCAGAAACAAAGAAATGTCTTTGTGGCGGCCTATCGTCTCTCCACTCACCGCCGTATGCCAACAGGAGATGCAGTCACATAAACTTTCAGAGTGGACGGAGACCGACCCTGAGAAAGCAGTGCTTGAAGGAAGGTTAAAATAACTGAAATAGAACAGCGCACAGGATCCTCATGTCTAAGATGACACCAACCGCTGAAAGCCTTCCACATATGAGCGTACAGCCGTCGCGTGGAAGGGGCCCAGGCGTTAGTCATTGTATGCCCGATGTCTCTGTCATACTCTGAAAAGGAGACACCAGACCTTGTAGCGGCCAAACCCAGAGCCAGAGGCGGCCGGGATTGGGATATAGGATCTGACCTCCAGCTGTGACAGAAGGTCCTTCCTGTGTGGAAGAGGCATTGGAGAGCTACAACAGAGCCTGTGCAGCAGTGGAAACCAGATCCTCCCCGGCCACAAGGAGGCCACTAGAAAAACCCGATGTCCCTCCTGAAGGACTCTCAGGAGGGTCGGGCCTATCAGGGGAAGCGGTGGAAAAGCATACACCCTCAGCCAGTCGTGTGCTAGTGCATTGCTCAGACTGGCAAAAAGAGGGGCTGCCACGGTCAAGAGCTTCTGGGTCAGCTTTAGCAATGTTATAGACCGTGACCCCCCGACCCCCCCCCCTTGATGGTTGATGTGAAAAACCACTGAAGTATTGTCCGACCACACCAGGACATGCCTTCCACGTAGGCCGGGGAGGAAATGTCGCAATGCCCGCCGCACAGCTTCCAACTCCAGTGTGTTGGTGTGCTACAGTCTTTCCCGTGGGGACCATGTCCCCCGGGCGATCTGTCACTGCCACGACGCCCCTAACCTGTGGTGGATGCATCGGTAGAGACGACCTCTCGACGAGTCAGCAACGAGCCCAGTGGAACCCCTACGGTCATAAACGTTACGTCCCACCACTGAGCCATTGACACGAGGCATTGAGGGGACACCAGCAGATTCCTGCGCCGGTGCAGCGTACAAGATGGGTGTAACCTTAGGCCATTGAACCACATCTGCAGTGGTCGCAGAGACAACAGTCCCAGGGGTACTACTGTAGCAGCAGCAGTCAGCTTGCCCAACAGATGAAGGTAAGCAACAAAGGGGGGTGCAAAACTGGGTAGAAAGGAGGGCAGCATTTGTAGAATGCCCCCAACACGCTGAGACGATGGGCGAGCAGTCATAGTGATGGAGTTCAACGTGATCCCAAGAAACGTGACATCTTGAGACGGAATCAAGTTGGTCTTCTACCAATTCACACGAAGCCTTAAAAGGTCTATGTGATTGAGTAATGTGTGTGTGTCTGCCGCTACCTGAGTTTCTGTGGGCGCACAGATGAGCCAATCGTCCAAGTAAAATGGTAAATGGAGCTTACTTATATAGCGTCTTCCAGTCCCCTATGAGGGGCCCCAAAGCACTTTACAGCACCAGCCATCCAGCCATTCATACACACATTCATACACCGGTAGCGGTAGTCTGCCATGCAAGGTGCCAGCCAGTCCGACCGGTAGTAGGACAGGTTCTTCAGGATCTTCAGCCCCTTGGCCTGTAGGGGACGCAGGGCTACAGCCATGTACCGCATGAACACACACGAGGACAGAGCATGAAAGTAGGCATCCTTCAAGTCGACCAAGGTGAACCAGTCACCTAGGGAGATCGCCTGAAGCACATCCTTGATGCTCAGCATGTAAAAAGCGATAGTCTTTAAAAACACGTTGAGACCCCTCAGGTCTAAAACTGGGCGGAGTCCGCTAGTCTTTTTTGGGACTCAAAAATACTTTGAGTAAAAGCCCCCTGGATCCCGCAGGGGTTCGACAAGCAATATAGCGCCCTTGGCCAGCAAGGCGTCTATCTAGCGGCTCGGAGCCTGAGCCTTTACCTGGTCGTGAATCACCGACCAGAACAGGAGGGCGGCGGCAGAACTGTAGCGTGTAACCCCAAGTCAGTGTAGACACCATCTATGGATCGGGAACGAGAACGGTCCAACGACTGAGCTGGTCCGGGGTAAAATGTCCCACCGCCAGCTTGGTATCATTTCCGAATCCCCCTATCCTTAAGAGGGCAGAAGGGTCGCCGAGTGGACTGCCTGGGCTGATAAGTGATGCGAGCACGACCCCTAGAAACATCCCATTGGCCAAGGGTAGGACCCGCAGTAGGCCGTGGCTGCCTGACGGAGGGTATAGACGGTGCTGGATAAGTGCACGAAAAAGACGCAGAGGCACTCCAAGCATGGCGCTGCGATCGCCTGCAATGAAGACCGGCCAGATGTTGCTTGGTATGGGAAACCTGGGCTGACCGCTCCAGGGTTGCAAGTGCTGCAGAGCCAAACAACTCCCTAGGAACTACTGGAAGACTCAACAAGGTCATTTTACAGGCCTCGGTAAGAGGAGACTGCGCCAGCCAGACCTGGCATCGTGCCTGGACAAGGGTAGACAGGACACGGTCAATTTCCCTTGACAAAAGAGCAAACGTATGAAGAGATGCGTCCATCAAATTTTGGGTAGGTGCATCAATCGCCAAGCCCTCCAGAGAGGCTGAGAGACCCAGTAATAAATGCGACAAGGAATTACCGAGTCGCCCAATCAAGCCCCAGAGTCATAAGCTCTACAGAGCAGACCATCAGTCACACGACACTGAGGCAGAGGACACCTAGCATTAGCTCTTAGAACCTCATCTGGTGCCACGATGAGGGATGCTATGGCAGGTTCAACAGAGGGCATATGACCCAAGCCAAACTTGGGCGCGTCCTGCATGGCTGCCAGGGCCCTGCCATCAGAGGTCAACCATGAAAAGGCCTTAGTGTCTGTCCAACAGGCATGAACCTCTTTCACATAGTGGGCAGATGGGGGAACCAAAAAGGAAGACCTAGTAGTAAGACGCTGGAAGAAAGCACTGGAAACATCAGGCTGGCTCTGTGGAGCATCCAGGTGCAACCGAGCGAGTGCAGTCCTCAAAGCACCCACTATTGGACCCTCCTCTTCCGACTGAGAGCAGGAAGAGATATGTGTACTGGCTGTCGACATATGCAAGCCAGATTCAAAAGGATCCTGAAAATCAATACCAGACGCCACCAGGGATATAGCGTCATCTCCTAAAACAGAGAGTCCTGAACCCACGCTTTGCCTTGGGTCAGGGTCTCCAGTCAAACCAGAGCCACCTCCGTCTCTAAGGGACTCGCGCACTGCTTTCATCTGCTCCAACTCAGAAGTGAGATGGGCCACCTGCCCAGAGAGACACTCCGAATCCCTGGAGCTCTTCTTGGTCTTCTTATGTGGAGGTCCCATAGCCTCAGGAGCCATACGCTTCACAGGCTGGCCGGTACCTTGAAAGGTAGCCAAACGAGCGGTACGTAGGGACAAGGGCAGAACAGAACAATCAGGGCAGGCCGCATCAGTCAAGGCCTCCTTTAGGTAATCTGGCCCCAAACAATGTAGAGCCATGAGATCTCCAGTGTCACCCATTGTTGCAAACCTCTACATGGAGGAAGTGGAACAGAGAGCCCTTAACTCCTATGAGGGGAAAACTCCAAGCCATTGGTTCCGATATGTGGA
>JBBPBX010073113.1:10000-17904 GCA_038048925.1 Garcialebias charrua | reverse complement strand
TTTAACAGCATGAGACTGACATACTGGCCCATAAACATGCACAGAACTTTATTTACAAACACTTATCTAAACCATTACACCACACATGCATCCATAAACACACACAGTAACTGTACATCAGTAACTTCACATCAGAACTGCAGGAAATCAGCTGGAAATCACATCAGCAAAATGATGTCAACAATCACACATGAACACTTCTCAAAGTGCAGCTTTTAACATCACAACAGCAGCAAATCAGGGACTCCCATCAGCAAAATGATGTCAACAATCACACAAGAACACTTCTCAAAGTGCAGCTTTTAACATCAGAGCAGCAAATCAGCAGGAACTGACATCAGCAAAATGATGTCAACAATCACACATGAACACTTCTCAAAGTGCAGCTTTTAACATCAGAGCAGCAAATCAGCAGGAACTGACATCAGCAAAATGATGTCAACAATCACACATGAACACTTCTCAAAGTGCAGCTTTTAACATCAGAGCAGCAAATCAGCAGGAACTGACATCAGCAAAATGATGTCAACAATCACACATGAACACTTCTCAAAGTGCAGCTTTTAACATCAGAGCAGCAAATCAGCAGGAACTGACATCAGCAAAATGATGTCAACAATCACACATGAACACTTCTCAAAGTGCAGCTTTTAACATCAGAGCAGCAAATCAGCAGGAACTGACATCAGCAAAATGATGTCAACAATCACACATGAATCCATAAATCCATCAGCAGCATCACATCTATCAGAAGCATGTTGCAACCATCATGTTTTTGAAACCAGTGCGTTGATGAGTGTCCATGTGCATGAGAAAGAAGTCCATGAACTCAGAAAAAGCTAGAAGCAGCAGAAAAATGAAACAAAATTGCCTTACTTTGACTGAAGTGTAGGTAGACAGATGTTTTTCTCATGATCAAACCTGCATCTGATGGAACTGCTTAGCCATTGCTCAACAATGAATGTTGGGAGCATTTTAGGCCAGCTGTTAGTTCAGGCAGGTGTCAGTTCAGGTCTGTGGTCCTGATGTGAGCAGGTCTGTGCATCACATGAAGTTTTTTTGGTTTTTGGCAGCAGTCATTTAGGCAGAACGACACAAAGGTGATGGATGGAGGCAACATGCAGGACACCAGAGGCAGGCTGGAGGACAGGCCGCACCAGAGGCTCATCCATGACGTGGAGCAACACGCGGATGAACTGTTGGAACACCACACACAGACGTCAGCACCTGCAGAGAACAACAACACAGACAACAACAACTTCTCCTTACCTGTGTGGTGCATGTGTGGAGGACAGGCAGGAGGCTGGACGACAGGCTGGAGGCAGGAGGACAGGCAGGAGGCTGGCTGGACGACAGGCTGGAGGCAGAGCAGGCTGGAGGACAGGCCGCACCAGAGGCTCATCCATGACGTGGAGCAACACGCGGATGAACTGTTGGAACACCACACACAGACGTCAGCACCTGCAGAGAACAACAACACAGACAACAACAACTTCTCCTTACCTGTGTGGTGCATGTGTGGAGGACAGGCAGGAGGCTGGACGACAGGCTGGAGGCAGGAGGACAGGCAGGAGGCTGGCTGGACGACAGGCTGGAGGCAGAGCAGGCTGGAGGACAGGCCGCACCAGAGGCTCATCCATGACGTGGAGCAACACGCGGATGAACTGTTGGAACACCACACACAGACGTCAGCACCTGCAGAGAACAACAACACAGACAACAACAACTTCTCCTTACCTGTGTGGTGCATGTGTGGAGGACAGGCAGGAGGCTGGACGACAGGCTGGAGGCAGGAGGACAGGCAGGAGGCTGGCTGGACGACAGGCTGGAGGCAGAGCAGGCTGGAGGACAGGCCGCACCAGAGGCTCATCCATGACGTGGAGCAACACGCGGATGAACTGTTGGAACACCACACACAGACGTCAGCACCTGCAGAGAACAACAACACAGACAACAACAACTTCTCCTTACCTGTGTGGTGCATGTGTGGAGGACAGGCAGGAGGCTGGACGACAGGCTGGAGGCAGGAGGACAGGCAGGAGGCTGGCTGGACGACAGGCTGGAGGCAGAGCAGGCTGGAGGACAGGCCGCACCAGAGGCTCATCCATGACGTGGAGCAACACGCGGATGAACTGTTGGAACACCACACACAGACGTCAGCACCTGCAGAGAACAACAACACAGACAACAACAACTTCTCCTTACCTGTGTGGTGCATGTGTGGAGGACAGGCAGGAGGCTGGACGACAGGCTGGAGGCAGGAGGACAGGCAGGAGGCTGGCTGGACGACAGGCTGGAGGCAGAGCAGGCTGGAGGACAGGCAGCACCAGAGGCTCATCCATGACGTGGAGCAACACGCGGATGAACTGTTGGAACACCACACACAGACGTCAGCACCTGCAGAGAACAACAACACAGACAACAACAACTTCTCCTTACCTGTGTGGTGCATGTGTGGAGCATGAGGACAGGGAGGAGGCTGGAGGACAGGCAGGAGGCTGGAGGCAGAGCAGCAGGAGAACGGTACGTGGTACCTGACGCTGTTCCATGAGGCGAAGCAGCAAGTGGAGCTGTTGAAACACAAACACACACACAGACGTGAACACCTGCTGATAACAACAACAACACAGACAACATTAACTTCTCCTTACGTGTGTGGTGCATGTGTGGAGCATGAGGACAGGGAGGAGGCTGGAGGACAGGCAGGAGGCTGGAGGCAGAGCAGCAGGAGAACGGTACGTGGTACCTGACGCTGTTCCATGAGGCGAAGCAGCAAGTGGAGCTGTTGAAACACAAACACACACACAGACGTGAACACCTGCTGATAACAACAACAACACAGACAACATTAACTTCTCCTTACGTGTGTGGTGCATGTGTGGAGCATGAGGACAGGGAGGAGGCTGGAGGACAGGCAGGAGGCTGGAGGCAGAGCAGCAGGAGAACGGTACGTGGTACCTGACGCTGTTCCATGAGGCGAAGCAGCAAGTGGAGCTGTTGAAACACAAACACACACACAGACGTGAACACCTGCTGATAACAACAACAACACAGACAACATTAACTTCTCCTTACGTGTGTGGTGTGGTGCGTATCAGATGTGTGGATGGACCAGGGGGACGTGCCGCTTTGGAGGCTGTCGAGAGAGAGGTGATGATTACAGTAGGTGTACAGTAGTGTAAGTTAAAACAAAAATACTGTAATAAATTAAAAGAAATTAACATGTCTTTGCTGTACAGTACCTTTCTGACGTTGCTGTGCTGGAATGTGAGGGTGGGCAGGTCAGTGATGGGACGGTGGAGTTGGTGGAGAGGAGGGGGAGTAGGAGGAGGAAGGTGTACTGTAATAGGCTGTGAACATAAGCAGGGGCGGATCTACTGGGGTGGCATGGGGTGGCAGTTGCCACCCCAACAGAGAGCCTTGCCACCCTGTTTGCCACCCCAGCTAGACATTACGAACGTAAAACTCTTTTTTCCGACAACATTGAATGCAGCACAATGTACCGGTAGTGATGTGGTCCACACTCTATACCAGTTGGTGGCGGTAATGCACACCTATAGTTTTTTGCCAACCTCCATTAAACTCATCAAGAAGAAGAAGCATTGTTTACAACTGAGTTCTGACTGAGTGGCGGTGGGAAGTGAGAAATGAAATGAAAAGAAGACTGAACACAGACAGCAGTACGAGAGGAAACAGGTAAAAAAGTATTAAATATGTCCCTTTTTGAAAAGTAATTGCAGTAGTAGGCAGTGCAAGGAGGAGAGTGGTTGTCTCCTGTAAAGACGTCAAGTCAAAGTTGAGTACCGTCTGCCTTTACTGCTATTTCCAATGAGGCAGCTAGCTTAACCACAGTATTCAGAACCAGTCATGGCTGCAGTATTGCTCAGAGTAGGTCCGGAATTTTTTTTACGTCAATAGACATATGCCAACTTTTTGTTCTAACTCCAAATTGTTTTTGAAAAATTCATGCGGTGTTGCACTCTAAATCAACCCTGTTTTTTTGTTGAAGAGAGGCCAGATGACACACACAGCCAGGGTCCAGCACCAAGCCAAGATGAAGGTCCCCCTCCAAAAAGAAAGTCAGCACTGGTTCATCTTTTAGGAAAGACATTTCACCAGGTCAGTGTGCCCACTAAATCCATCAGAACCACAGCTGAAGAAGAGCTGAAGAAGTACCTGGAAGTCCCTCCACTGACTCTCTCAGCAGACCCTCTCCAGTGGTGGAGATTTCATGAGGGAGAGTTTCCTCTACTGTCTAAAATAGCTAAACACTACCTATGCATCCCTGGCACCAGCGAGTGTTCTCTACAGCAGGAGACATTGTGACTGCACAGCGCAGCACTCTTACTCCTGACCATGTTGATCAGCTCATTTTTCTGCAAAAGGATCTAGTCATTACTGATTAAAAAGAGTTCTATATCATACCATTTAGATGGTTTATAAATTACAGTTCTGAAGTGTTTTTATACAGACATCCACAAGTTTTGAGATTTTGTTTCAGATTTTGTTTTAAAGATTTACCAAATGCAACATGATTGCGACTGAAGTCTGTAAATTTCACATTTAGTTTGTTTTGAAAATGTAGCAAATGTTAGCAATATGGTTAAACAAAACAACATTTGTGAAATCTGTATTTTATTTTGAGTTAAATGTTTATGCAATACAGTACTCTGTTTACTTTTGTATTCTGTGATAAACCTGAGACCTGTCCAGAGCATACCTGTCAAGTCTCCCGTTTTGGCCGGGAAACTACCGGATTCAACCCTTTCCTGTCGTCATCCCAAATTATTATTTTCCCGGAAATTTCCCGTATTACAATATATATATATATATTTTTAAAACATTCCAGTGCCTCTGAATTATGTCACTAGCCTTGCGAGAACTGCCACCTGCAGTAGCCTCAGTGGCAGTTCTCGCAATGTTAGTGCTGGCAGCGGTAACAAACCCGGAAAAACACATCAGAGATGGATGAATGTAACGAGAGAGAAAAAAAGTTAAGACTTCGTGTAAATATCTTGAAAAATGGGACAGCGAATTTACTTTCCTAAAGAAGAGTAGGGTGGGGCACAATTACGCGTTTTGTAAGATTTGTAACTGCGACTTTAGTGTCTCTCATGAGGGAAGGAACGATGTCAGTCAGCATGAAAAATCTGTCAAGCACAAACGCGGGCTAGAGGCACAAAGGAACTACGGTACATATGTAAGAATGTTCACAGCATTTCACTGTCAACAAAGGTAGGCCTACCAGATTGTGATCACATAACTGGTTTGTAAGTGGCTGATAGGTAGTTATTTTAGATTTCTTGTAAACCTGTCTTAAAATGTAAGGGGTCCTGGACTTTGGTTGGACTAGTGGGATGGCTCAGAGTACCCGGCAGAAAATCAGAGTCAGAGAGTCTTTATTGTCATTTGCACCGCATGTGGTACATGTGATGAAAACGAGATTATGTACACGGGGTCCCAGTTACATCCAACAACAAATGCAAGAGAAAAACAGTAATAACATCTAGAATTAACTAAGAAAAACATCAACTAGTAATACACTAAGCCCTAATGTAGTGGAAAAACATCATTATAAACAGCAGCACGAACATGAGTCTGTATGAGCAGATGGTCACAGATGAACACAGCAACAAGAAAACAGATCAGCATCAGCATGATGTGATATTTTGCAGTGTTTATTTTTATTTTTTATTTATTCATGAGTCTAACAGCCTCAGGGTAGAAGCTGTTCCTCAGTCTAGTGGTTCTACATTTGATGCTCCTCAACCTCCGTCCTGAGGGGAGTGGGGCAAAGAGTGAGTGTGCTGGGTGAGTGAGGTCTTTCATGATGCAGGTGGCTCTTTTCCTGCATCTGGAGGTGTAAATGTCTGTGATGGTGGGGAGACTGACTCCAACAGACTTCTGTGCAGCCTTCACCACTCTCTGTAGAGCTTTCCTCTCTTCAACTGTGCAGCCTCCATGCCACACGTTGATGCTGGAGCACAGGACGCTCTCCACTGCACACCTGTAGAACGAGGTGAGAACTGGGCTGCTCAGACCAGCACGTCTCAGCCGTCTGAGGAAGTAGAGTCTCTGATGACCTTTCTTGATCAGGCTGGTGGTGTTGTTGGTCCAGCTGAGGTTATCATTCAAGTGTACACCCAAGTATTTGTAGCTGGAGACCACTTCCACTGCAGATCCACTTATGTTCAGTGGGGCGTGGGTGTGTTTGTTCCTTCTGAAGTCCACAATCATCTCCTTTGTCTTCTTCACATTCATGTGAAGATTATTCTCTTTGCACCAGCTCTCCAGGTGTTCCACCTCCTGTCTGTAGCTGGACTCATCATTGTTTGTGATGCATCCCACCACCGCTGTATCATCTGCAAACTTAACAATATGACAGCCTGGATGTGTGGCTGTACAATCATATGTGAGCAGAGTGAACAGAAGAGGGCTCAGCACACATCCTTGAGGAGAGCCAGTGCTGAGGGTTATGGTGGAGGAGGAGAAGTTGTGGATCTTCACGGACTGTGGTCTGTCTGTTAAGAAGTCTAGTACCCAGTTACAGATGGAGGGGCTTAGTCCAAGTGTAGATAGTTTGTCTATCAGAGTTTGGGGGATCATGGTGTTGAAGGCAGATGTGAAGTCCACAAAGAGCAGACGCACGTATGAGTCTTTCTGATCCAGGTGGGTGAGAGCAGTGTGGACCACGGAAGAAATGGCGTCCTCTGTTGATCGGTTCTCACGGTATGCGTATTGATGAGGGTCCTCATTGATGTTGACGGTTGCCTTGATGTGGGACATGACCAGTTTCTCAAAACATTTAGCGACTATCGGGGTGAGGGCCACCGGTCTATAGTCATTCAGACCAGTCACTGTGGAGCTCTTTGGGACTGGGATGATGGTCGCGGTCTTCAGGCAGGTGGGAACTGACTCCAGTGCAAGTGAGGTGGTGAAGATGTCAGCCAGCACCTCACAGAGCTGGTCCGCACATTCCTTCAGAACTTTCCCTGGGATGTTGTCTGGTCCGGTTGCTTTATGAGGATTAATCTTTCTGAGACTGCCTCTCACTTCTGCTGCGGTCACTCTGAGATGCTCTTCATCTGGTGATGAGGTGAGTCTGGTGCTAGCTGGTCTGTTTGGATCTTCAAAACGTGCATAAAACTTATTGAGGGCATCAGGCAGAGATGGGTCCCTGGGGCATTGTTTGTTCTTGCCTTTGTAATCTGTTATGCATTTAATACCCTTCCACATGCTCCGTGGGTCTTGTGAGGTGAACTGTCCCTCGATCCTCTGTGCATACGTGGCCTTGGCCTTCTTAATGCCATCCTCCAGTTCTTTCCTGCTCTTTCTCAGCTCCTCTGTATCTCCGGACTTGAATGCAGTGTCCCTGGCTGCTAGCAAGGCGTGGACTTCTTTATTTAACCAGGGTTTTCGGTTCGGGTAAGATTTAACATGTTTTTTTATGGATACATTTTCAGAGCATGCGCTGATGTAACCCAGGACTGAGGAAGCATAAAGTTCCAGGTCATGTCCTTTATTTTTCAAAAAAGGCGTTCAATACAAGATCAACTGGACTTTATTTGTTACAGAAGACGTTTCGCTTCTCATCCGAGGAGCTTTATCAATTTAATGATATCCCAATGATGTCCCTTATTTTTAAACCCAAAACTTGACAGGTATGGTCCAGAGTGTCCCCCGCCTCTTGAACAGTTACTGCTGGATATGGACACCTGCGATCCAATAAGGAAAAAGCAGGTAAAGATAAAGATAATCAATGATGGATGGATGGATTTTGTTTAAAAGATTTACCAAATATATTTAATACATTCTTGCTGATGTTGATGTTTTTCTTAGTTAATTCTAGATGTTATTACTGTTTTTCTCTTTCATTTGTTGTTGGATGTAACTGGGACCTCGTG
>JBBPBX010073113.1:0-5000 GCA_038048925.1 Garcialebias charrua | reverse complement strand
TCGCAGGCCTTGAAAAAACCATTAAAAAGGTGCGACCTATACACCAGGAAATACGGTACACATTGACTTGGCATTTTTAACTTCATTCTCCAAACCATTCCATAATCCAATTCCCTGGATTGAGGTAGACCGTCCCTTCAAACTACAGGTAGTCCCCGACTTACGAGCGAGTTCCGTTCCTACGACTGTCTCGTAACACGAAATCTCGTACGTCGGAACCCAAAACACGTATTGCTCGTAAGTCCGGATTTTCGGTCGTAAGTCGGAAAATTTATGCTAGCGCTACTACGAACACTCGTTTTTCATCACAAATGTTCATACTTGTTCATAAACATGCTCAGAAACTTGTTTCCAAACGATTAGCTAACACACTTTCATCTAAAAACACATAAAAGTGCTGTGTTTTTTGTATGTTCTTTACAAATTTACTGCTCGTTCGCCAGCTCGTAAGTCCGGAACCTCGTAAGTAAGAGCGTTCTGTATTTTGGTTTTACAAATATCTCTGTTCCCTTGAGATTATAACAACTTTGTCTTTTAACAAAATGTACTGGTATTTGGATATTTAAAGGTAATGCATTATTTTGAGCCCTATACATAACTGATAAAATATTATAATCTACCAAATCATGGAACTTCAATAACTTCAGTTGATAAAATAATGTGCTTGATGGATGACAGTAATGTTTTCTAGTGATAATTCTTACAGCTCTTTTCTGTAATACAAAAATAGGCTTTGTGATTGTTTTACACACATTCCCCCAAACATCAATACAATAGATTAAGTGTGGAACAATGATTGTGTTATACAACAAATACAGAGCTTTATCATTCAATAAGTCTCTGACTTTGAACAGTACTGCAATAATTTAGATATTTTTATTCTTACAGAATTTATGTGTTGTTTCCATGTCAGTTTGTCATCAATAACACCCAAAAACTTCACCTCACTCACTCTACAAATCTCAATACCATCAATTTTAAATGGAACATCAACCGTTTTCTTTTTATTACTGAATATCATGTACATTAGTTTTTTCTAGATTTAATGATAATTTATTGAGTTTAAACCAAGTTTGTGTTTTGACAATTTCTCTCTTTGTCAACTCCAACATTTGTTCTACCGGTATATCTTTCCCCAAACAAAAAAATGTGGTATCATCTGGCGGCCGTGGTGTAGTGGTAATGGCAGTCGTCTCCCGATCGGAAAGTTGGCGGTTCGACTCCCGGGACCCGCACCATGTGTCGTTGTGTCTTTGGGCAAGACACTTAACCCTGAGTTGCTCCCGGTAGGACTGGAAAGCACCTTGCATGGTAGTCTGCCGCCACCGGTTTATGAATGTGTGTAGCATTCAATATATGTGTAGCACTTTGAGATTTTCAGTAATGAAAAGTGCGTTATAAATTGAATTAATTATTATTATTATTATTATTATCTGCAAAAAGGACACATTTAAAGGGAACCAAAGATGCAAAATTCACTTTTTAACGTTTTTTTTACTCAACTTTGGTTATGTACTTCTTAAAAAAACAGTCCTAGGGCCAAAAAAATGCACCCAGTGGTA
Organism: Garcialebias charrua; assembly: GCA_038048925.1. Taxonomy (NCBI): domain Eukaryota; kingdom Metazoa; phylum Chordata; class Actinopteri; order Cyprinodontiformes; family Rivulidae; genus Garcialebias; species Garcialebias charrua. The sequence continues at coordinate 3,438 of JBBPBX010073113.1, read as the reverse complement.
TATTTACTCTAAGTATATTTATTTTTCAGTGATATAAATGTCTCGATTTCAAATCCTGGCGCTTGTGACGTCACAAGCCGTAGGACAACCCACCCCAACCTGAGTCCAGCCCCTCACCTAGCAACCCCTGGTGATGCTCCACCCACTTCAGTATAAAAAACGTCACGGTTGTTTTTCCTGAGTTCATCTCAGAGTTCGATGTTTCGTTATTGTTAAAATGCAGTACCGCTAACTAATTATCTATCAGTAAAAACGAAAAAACTTATTTACGGGCTCTAAAATCAACCGGACGACTGTTCACCGACCATATCCGTTCAGCGCCGGATGTGGTCCGTGAAAAAAGCGGTCCCCGCTAGAGAGAATGTGTATAGCAGTTAGCAGCCAGTGTGTTACTCTGCAGCCTTATTGCTTGTTTTCAAAGAGTCAGACGAAGAGTTTTTAACATGGAGGGTGAACTTATGGATGTTTCTCAGCGGCCTACGCGATGCGTCAGCGCCTCATTTGCCCTGCCCAAAATGGCGTCTGCCTCAGGGTCCCCTTTGGAGGGCGGAGTTAATGTAAACAGATTTTTGAAGGGCGTGGCCTTATCATAAACGGCTCGTTCAGAACGGAAGTCAGAAAAGGCAGAACTAGAAAGGGGATATTTTATTATCTAAGAATTATTTTGTGCATTAAATTGAATGAACATGGTCTGGATAGCCCACAGACATACCATAAAAATTTATAAAACCAATATTTGGTCTCCTTTAAGGAGTCCTGACACATTCACTAAGTCATTCACATACCGTATATAATAAATAGCTTTCGTCCAAGTGCAGAGCCTTGAAGAACTCCACATGTGATATTGCAGAGTGACAGATCTTACACCATTTATTTGTACAAACTGTTTCCTATCTTTCATTTTCTTTTCTTATTTTTTCATTTACCCTTTATTTATTCAGGTAGTCTCATTGAGCCACAAGAACTCATTTTCAAGAGAGACCTGTTTTTTAGGGAGCAGATGGTGGGGGTTAAGGGCCTTGCTCAGGGACCCAGAGTGAGGCAGATGTGGGTGGGTGTTTCACCATTTTCCACGGCAATCTTCCGATCACAGGCCCACCATCTCAAACCTCTGCGCCACCACTCCCCCTAAAATAGCTAGATACCCACTGATGAGTATGAGATGATGAACATGAGTCTGTAGTGAGTAATTTGTATGAATATAGCAGTGCTGCCGCAAGTAGCATTGCTGTCAATGTGTCGTCATCATCAATAATTAGGGATGCACCGATAAATCGGCCGGCCGATCGATCGGCTCCGATTTCCTTAATTTGGGGAGATCGGTGATCGGCCGATCTTTAAATGAGAAGCCAATTTTATCTACCGATTTTATCTGCCTCAGCAAAGGTTGGAAAATCCTGAAAATTTAGGGTGCATTTTGACCTTTTAACACCTGAAAATCGGTATCAGCCAAAATCGGAATCGGCAGGTCAGACTTTCTAAAAATCGGTGATCGGCCAGAAAATTGAAATCGGTGCACCCCTATCAATAATGGTAAATCTTCTTTTCTCAAAATTGAAACAGGGATCTCTCAAGGAGCTATCTTAAGCCACATTCTTTTTAGCCTGTATGGTAATAATCTTCCTGATATTTGTCCTGAAGTTTGCAAATGTATGCTGACGTCACGATCATTCATGCGTCAGGTAAAAGTGGTGTCATAGTCAGTGAAAAACTGAACAACAGCTTACAGAAAATATCAGCGTGGCTAAATGACCCCTGCTTAACCTTTAACACAAAGAAAACAAAGTGTTTGCTTTTCAATAAAGAAAGCTCCATCACAGTCCTTGTGTACAAGCCCAAAACCAGAAAAGTTGGCACGTTGTGCAAATCGCAAATAAAAACAGAATACAATGACTTGCAAATCTTTTTCAACCCATATTCAACTGAATAGAATGCAAAGACAATATATTTAATGTTCGAACGGAGAAACTTTATTTTGTTTTGCAAATAACCATTAACTTAGAATTCAATGGCAGCAACACATTGCAAAAAAGTTGGCACAGGGACATATTTACCACTGTGTTACATCGCCTTTCCTTTTAACAACACTCAGTAAACGTTTGGGAACTGAGGAGACCAATTTTTGAAGCTTTTCAGGTGGAATTCTTCCCCATTCTTGCTTGATGTACAGCTTAAGTTGTTCAACAGTCCGGGGTCTCCGTTGTCGTATTTTACGTTTCATAATGCGCCACACATTTTCAATGGGGGACAGGTCTGGACTGCAGGCAGGCCAGGGGAGGACCCGCACTCTTTTGCTACGAAGCCACGCTGTTGTAACACGTGCAGAATGTGGCTTGGCATTGTCTTGCTGAAATAAGCTGGGGCGTCCATGAAAAAGACGTCGCTTGGATGGCAGCATATGTTGCTCCAAAACCTGTATGTACCTTTCAGCATTAATGGTGCCTTCACAGATGTGTAAGTTACCCATGCCTTGGGCACTAATGCACCCCCATACCATCACAGATGCTGGCTTTTGAACTTTGCGCCTATAACAGTCCTGATGGTTCTTTTCCTCTTTGGTCCGTAAGACACGACGTCCACAGTTTCCAAAGACAATTTGAAATGTGGACTCATCAGACCACAGAACACTTTTCCACTTTGCATCAGTCCATCTCAGATGAGCTCGGGCCCAGCAAAGCCGGCGGCGTTTCTGGATCTTGTTGATGAATGGCTTTTGCTTTGCATAGTAGAGCTTTAACTTGCACTTACAGATGTAGCGACGAACTGTAGTTACTGACAGTGGTTTTCTGAAGTATTCCTGAGCCCATGTGGTGATATCTTTTACACACTGATGTCGGTTTTTGATGCAGTACCGCCTGAGGGATCGAAGGTCACGGGCATTCAATGTTGGTTTTCGGCCTTGCCCCTTACGTGTAGTGATTTCTCCAGATTCTCTGAACCTTTTGATGATATTACGGACCGTAGATGGTGAAATTCCTAAATTCCTTGCAATAGCTCGTTGAGAAAAGTTGTTCTTGAACTGTTCGACAATTTGCCCACGCATTTGTTCACAGAGTGGTGACCCTCGCCCCATCCTTCTATGTGGATGACTGAGCATGTCAAGGAAGCTGCTTTTATACCCAATCATGGCACCCACCTGTTCCCAATTTGCATGTTCACCTGTGGGATATTCCAAATAAGTGTTTGATGAGCATTCCTCAAATTTCTCTGTCTTCTTTGTCACTTGTGCCAGCTTTTTTGAAACATGTTGCAGGCATCAAATTCCAAATGAGCTAATAATTGCAAAAAATAACAAAGTTTACCAGTTCGAACGTTAAGTATGTGGTCTTTGCAGTGTGTTCAATTGAATATAGGTTGAAAAAGATTTGCAAGTCATTGTATTCTGTTTTTATTTGCGATTTCCACAACGTGCCAACTTTTCTGGTTTTGGGCTTGTAT
>JBBPBX010073110.1:0-17905 GCA_038048925.1 Garcialebias charrua | reverse complement strand
TGATCGTGGAAAATATGTCAGTCTGTTTGAGAAGGGTCAAATCACCAGTCTTGGTCTTGAGACCACTTTTTGATGGTCTCGATCTCGTCTCGGAATTGACTGCATTTGGTCTCGGTCTTGTCTCGGTCTCGGATATTGAAGACTCGGGATTTTATTTCAAGACTAGAGGTGGAAATATTACTAAATTGTCAGAATACTGCCCAGTTTATTTGTTAACAACCTTGTTTTTATTGGATGCAAAACATACTGGTTCAAATCCAAGAGATAATGTTACTCATTGCTAAAAACGTTTTTTTGTTACTGCTGTCACGCCCACCCCCTTACTCACACGTGCCACTCCCAGTGTGGCTAGATTGGGCGGTTTACTGCTAATTGGGCAGTTTTCATTCTGATTTTGCTGGGAACTCTGGGAAGATTTTTGTTGGATTGTTGCGTCTTGCAACATGTTAGATTATCTTGGCTTGCACTGATGTGCGTTCATGTTCAAACAGTAAATATACTGTAACAATATATTAACTGGGTGGATTTTTGTGTGATGTGGTGGTTTTTAACAAATATTTGGGCTGGAAAACCTGAACTCTATCTGGCAACACTGGTCACTCCAAGAAAACGAGAAGTGAATGTCTGGGCGTGGGAGAAGATGTCTGTCATATCATCAGTTATAAAATTTGCCTATTTAAATCACAAAGAATATACTTATAACTAATGCAACTATATGGTTATCCTTGGTCTTGAGTCCATACTTATGAAGTGTTTTGCCACTGCAGTTTTTTAAGACTTGTGATGAAACTGCTTCCAATTTAACAGTTGTGTCATTATATTTTTGAATCACATGAAGTTAGGCCATTGAATGTCTTATTTCTTTGTTATGTAGCTTTGAAAATGTATAAAAGCTGATATATTCATTCAAAAGCAAACTTAAAAGTTGCAGTATGTAACTTTTATAAAAATTATTTTATAATAAATTTTTTATATTTTATTTGAGGTCTTGGTCTCGACTTGGTCTTGGACCTTAAAAGTCTTGGTCTCGGTACACTCTGGTCTTGGTCTTGACTTGGTCTCGGGTTAGGTGGTTTTGAACACAACACTACTGATGAGTCCAGATTTACCCTGTTCCAGAGTGATGGGCGCATCAGGGTAAGAAAAGAGGCAGGTGAAGTGATGCACCCATCATGCCTAGTGCCTGGTCATCAATTCAAGATCTTGGTGAAAAATTAACGCAACATTGGATGGAAATAGATCTTGTGACATTGCAGTAGCTTATCGAAACAATGCCACAGCGACTGCATGCTGTAATCAAAGCTAAAGGCAGTCCAACAAAATATTGATGTATTACCTTTTTTTTGGGTTACAACTTTTTTTGGGGGGCCAGGCAGTGTATATCCCAAGTGTAAAAGATCTCAGAGGTAATCTGTGTTTTAGTAAAGCAGAGAAATGGTGTGTGGTTTTAATAACCTGTTCACAAACATTTGAAAGTTTAACCTCTGCCAGCCATCATCTTAGACTTCATCCATCCATCCATTTTCTTTACCCCCTTCTTCTTTTTTGGGTCGCGGAGGTCACCGGTGCCCATGTCAAGCCATCACTGTGCAAGAGGCAGGGTACACACTGGACAGGTCGCAAGTCCATCACAGAGCCACTTAGAGACAAACGAGACGAAGAACCATTCTCTTTCTCACTCACAGCTGGGGACAATTTAGAGTCACCAATCAGCCTAACATGCATATTTTTGGTCTGTGGGAGGAAGCCGGAGTACCCGGAGAAAACCCACGCATGCACAGACAAAACATGCAAACTCCACCCAGAAAGACTCTGGGACTGAGATTTGAACAGGGCGAACTGCTCACTGAGAGGCAGCAGCTCTACCAACTGCACCACCGTGCTACCCCCACCATCTGTGTTGCCTGTTGCGTGTCTGTTTGTCCAGCACTTTGGTGTGGACTTGTTCCTGTTTAAAGTGCTTTATAAATAAAATGGTATGGTATGGTATCTTAGACTCCAATGATTCTTAGGCTCCATTGACTCTTATAAACTAGATGTCTTTTATACATCAAAAGGTTAGATTAGAAAAGATGAAGTTGTCACAGATATAAATCTGCCAAATGATGGAAAAAAATTGCGACCACCCGGGCTCTCATTTCTCCTCCAACTCATAATCCATCCATCTCACCTCAATCTGTTGCTGTATTTGACCATTTTGAACCAGTCTCTCTGTCTTCTCTAGAGCAGGTCATGTGCAGCCTGAAACCATCTGGTTCCCCCTCTGATGTGGTCCCCCCTCGGCTACTAAAAGAGGTTTTTCCTACTCTAGGTCCCTCTATTCTTACTATTGTAAATAGCCGTTTATCCACTGGTGTGGTGCCAAAAACATTAAAACATGCTGTTCAACCTCTCCTGAAAAAAAAACAAACCTTGACCCTTCAGTAGTATCCAACTTCAGGCATGTCTCCAGACTCCCATTTGTTTCTAAACTTCTAGAGAAAATAGTCAAGTCCCAGTTGAAGTGCTTCCTGGAGGATCACGCTATCCTTGAGTTATTCCAGTCTGGCTTTAAACCTCTCCACAGCACTGAGACTGCCCTACTGAAGGTTTTTAATGACATCTTCTTATCCACAGACACTGGTGACTCTGTGTTGCTTGTCCTATTGGACCTTACATCTGCTTTGGACACCATTGACCATGAGATCCTCATTGCTAGGTTGGAGCAGTGGGTGGGCATCACGGGTCAGCCCTCAATTGGTTCAGATCCTACCTCTCTGACAGATCCTTTTGTGTGTCCATCAACGATTTTAGTTCTGCAGTGGCGGCACTTAAATGGGGGGTTCCGCAGGGGTCCATCCTGGGTCCTCTCCTATTCTCCTTATACCTGCTGCCACTTGGTGCTATTTTCCGGAAACACAACATAACTTTCCATTTCTATGCCGATGACTGTCAAATTTACTCCCCCCTAAGAAACAATGGTACATCAATCAATCAATCAATCTTTATTTATAGAGCCCTTTTCAGCAGCCAGAAGGTGCACAAAATACATGCTCTATTCAACCTCTGCTTGACTGCCTGGCTGACATCAGGGACTGGATGGCTTTAAATTTCTGAAAAGAAGTCTGAAGCCATGTTGTTCCCTCCCAATGACACAATCACGAACCACTGCATTGACCTTTCTGCTCTAGCCCTGTCTGAAAAACAAAAAGTCACAAATCTGGGAGTGATAATGGATCCTTCCATGAAACTCAACAGTCATGTAAACATGATCGTTAAATCCTGTTTTTCCAGCTGAGGTGACTGTCTACGCTGAAGCCCATATAAAAAAATAAATAACCTGGAGACAGTAATTCACGCATTTATTACATCTAGGCTTGATTACTGAAATTCACTCCTGTTTGGTATAAGACCACCATTGCACAATTACAACTGGTCCAGAACGCAGCAGCCCGATTTTTAACCAGTACAGGCAAAAGAGAGCACATTACACCTGTCTTGGCCTCCCTTCACTGGTTACGGGTTCATCTTCGAATCCAGTTCAAAATTCTCATGTATGTCTACAAATCGCTGAACAGTCTCGCCCCCGCCTATCTCTCTGATTTGACACACCCGTATGTCCCACCATGTGCTCTGAGGTCAGCAGACCAGTTACTTTTAACAGTTCCAGGAACTCGTCTTAAACACAGAGGTGACAGGGCTTTCTCTGTAGCAGGCCCAAGACTCTGGAACGAGTTACCTCTGCTCGTCAGACAGGCCCCCTCCCTCTCAGTTTTCAAATCCCGTTAAAAGACCCATTACTATTCTGTTGCTTTCAACACCAGCTGATCTGTTTTGATAGTTATATTTATTATCTACAATGTTTTTATGTCTATGTTTTTGTACTCCGTTGTGTGTTGCCTGTTGTTTGTTTGTACAGCACTTTGGATGGCCTTGTCGCTGTTTTAAGTGCTCTATAAATAAAATGGTATGGTATGGTATGGTTAGGGCAGCATGGTGGCACAACTGGTAGAGCTGCTGCCTCTCAGCGAGCAGGTCCCCGGTTCAAATCCCGGTCCGGGGGCCTTTCTGGGTGGAGTTTGCATGTTCTCTCCGTGCATGCGTGGGTTTTCTCTGGGTGCTCCGATTTCCTCCCACAGTCCAAAAACATGCATGTTAGGCTGATTGGTAACTCTAAATTGACCCTGGGTGTGAGTGAGACAGGTCCCTCTTGTAAATGAGTCCCCGTGGCTCAACGAGGCTAGCCTGTATAAATAAAGGTTGAATGAATGAATGAAAAAAGGATGATTCTTGGGCGCCACCCTTGGGAGATGCTTTGGGCATGTGCGACTGGGAGGAGACCCCAGGGAAGATCCAGGACACGTCGGAGAGACTATGTTTCTCTTTTGGCCTGGAAACACCTTGGAATCCTCCCAAAAGAGCTGGAAAAGGTGGCTGTGGAAAGAGATGACTGGGCCTCTCTGCTAAAGCTGCTGCCCCCGCTACCTAACTTCGAAACTAGCGGATGTGATGGATAGATGGATGGATGGATGGAATACTGTATTATCTAAATCAAGGCACACATCTTTACTGTAATAAGAATAAACTGTGAGTAAAGTTAGTGACCACTATATTGATGAGTTAACAGATTTTTAGGAGGAAAGTAGTTACAACAAAATATTTTACATTTTCTGCAATGTGGTAACATTTGACTCTCTTTTACAATAAATTCCTGAAATTTGGAGTTTTTTTTTAGTTTTGGTATGAATTTGATTGAAAATCCTCAGCACATCAGGCTAGTGTTAGCTTTGGGAGTGCCAGTGAAACGTTGTAGTGCATGCCACCAAAGAAATATGATGTATGATAAACCTCACAAGCATCAAAACAAATATTTATATGGAAAGCCAAGTCGTAGACTGAGAGTAATGAAAAAATGACAATATCAGGATCATTTTAGTATTGGATTTGAGGTCAGCCATGGGTTGGTCAAATGTTAGTCTGAGCATGAGAACGTTTTTAGTAATGTTTAAGGAAATTTTAGAGTTTCACACAACCAGCTGATCACAACAAGTAGGTTAATCCATTTACCTCATGCAGGTAAACTTTTATAAACCCATTTCTCTGTCATACCTTAGGGAAGAGTAAGACATTAATTAAAACACCAGCCTTTTTGTAACTACAAATAAAGGTATATACTGTTTGTTTTCCATTTTCTAACAAATGCATAAGTATATTTACTGAATGGACAACTTCAAAAACGTTTTTTTCCTGAATTGTGATTATGGCAGGAACCAAAACATTTATCATTAATTAGCCTCAATGCATCAAGCGGTCAAAACACTAAAGTATCTAAAGGTAAAGCAAGATCAAAGGAATCAAATCTATCATACTATGCTAACAAGGCAGATAAAAGCTTGTACAATAAAGGTTTTTGTAGACTTGACAATCAGGTTAATAATTAATGTCAGCTTTATCTTGTTATCAAACAATAACCAGTTAGGACTGGAACACTGTAGTGTTGTAGGGTATAAAACATTCAAAAACAGAGAAGTATGAATGCAACACAAAAATTTGACATTTAAGAACAACATCAACGTTTTGTGTCTTTTTTTGTACAGGCAAGCTGGAAATGGCTGCAAACTAGCTTGTGTGGATAAAAACAACTAAGGACATTTTGACTCAAAGCTTACTCACTTAATGATGCTGGGGGGAATGTGGACGTACTCCATTGGAATTAACTCTCCAAGCTCCTTTAAGCTGTTCACATACTTGATTTTGCTGCTGAACTTTGAACTGTGTAAAACAGAAATCAGGAAGGTTTATAACTGAGATGTGTACTTGAGATGCATGTGATACTGTTGTTCATCATAAAATAGATCTCAAATAGATCTGTCATGTTCTGCCAAATAGTTAAAATAGTAACTTATCAGTCGTGACAAAGAGCACAGAGTACAGGTATAGCTACAAAGAGTTATTGCGAAAAGCACTGTCACTAAAAATAATGAAACGTGTCCTTTCCATCCATCCATTATCTTTTACCTGCTTCTTCCATTTTGGGTTACGGGGGTCGCTGGTGCCCATGTCCAGCAATCACTCTGTGAGAGGCGGAGTGCACCCTGGACAGGTCGCAAGTCCATCACAGGGCCACATAGAGACAAACGAGACAAACAACCATTCACTTTCTCACTCACACCTAGGGACAACTCTTTGCCCCACTCCCCTCAGGGCGGAGGTTGAGGAGCATCAAATGCAGAACCACTAGACTGAGGAACAGCTTCTACCCTGAGGCTGTTAGACTCATGAATAAATAAATAAGAAGAATAATCACTGCAAAATATCACAACATGCCGATGCTGATCTGTTTTCTTGTTGCTGTGTTCATCTGTGACTGTCTGCTCATACAGACTCATGTTCGTGCTGCTGTTTGTAATGATGTTTTTCTATTACATTAGTGCTTAGTGTATTTCTAGTTGATGTTTTTCTTAGTTATATCCTAGATGTTATTACTGTTTTTCTCTTACCTTTTGTTGTTGGATGTAACTGGGACCCTGTGTACATAATCTCGTTTCATCACATGTACCACACGCGGTGCAAATGAAAATAAAGATTCTCTGAGTCTGACTCTTAAACAGGTCTCTCATGAAAATGAGGTCTCGTGACTCGATGAGACTACCTGTATGAATAAAGGGTAAATGAAAATGAAAAATATATGGGAGGAGACCCCGGGAAAGACCTAGGACATGCTAGAGAGACCAGGACATGTTAGAGAGACCATGAGAGACTATGTCTGTCGGTTATAATGGGAATGCCTTGAAGTCACCGCTTCAAGGATAGCAAGGATACACGTAGTCTGTGGCAGGGAATACAGACCATCACAAACTACAAACCATCACCACAGACCTGTGACAGCACAACCTCTACGCTGAATGAACTGAATGACTTCTTTGCTCAGTTTGAGGCATGTAACAGCACACCTGCACAAAAACTCACCCCTCTCCCGATGACCAGGTGCTGGCGCTGTCCTCAGACAGCGTGAGGCAATCATTCATCAAGATCAACGCCCGGAAAGCTTCTGGTCCTGACAACATACCTGGTCGTGTGCTGAAGGACTGTGCAGGAGAACTCGCAGCGGTCTTCACGGACATCTTTAACATCTCGCTGAGTCAGGCCATCGTCCCCACCTGTTTCAAAGCCACCACCATCATCCCTGTCCCAAAGAAGGCAACGCCCTCCTGCCTCAATGACTATCGTCCAGTAGCACTCACCCCCATCCTGATGAAGTGCTTCGAACGGCTAGTCATGAAAAGCATCACATCTGTCCTCCCTGCCTCCCTGGATCCCTTCCAATTTGCATATCGGCCTAATCGCTCAACCGACGATGCCATCTCCTCTGCCCTCCACACAGCTCTCACACATCTGGACACGAAAGACTCCTATGTCAGAATGCTGTTCATCGACTTCAGCTCGGCATTCAACACCATCATCCCCCAACAGCTCATCCTTAAACTGGACAGTCTGGGGCTGAACACCTCAATGTGTAACTGGCTGCTAGACTTCCTGACCGGGAGACCACAGGCAGTACGGGTCGGGAATAACACATCCAGCACCATCACATTGAATACAGGAGCCCCACAAGGATGTGTGCTGAGCCCCCTTCTATTCACCCTGCTAACACACGACTGCACACCATCATACAGCTCCAACCACTTCATCAAGTTTGCGGACGACACAACAGTGGTGGGTCTCATCAGCAACAACGATGAGACGGACTACAGGAACGAGGTGAGCCGCCTGGCCTTGTGGTGCGGACACAACAATCTCACTCTCAACGTGGAGAAGACAAAGGAGATTGTTGTGGACTTCAGGAAGAGGGATGCCCAACATGCCCCTCTGACCATCAACAGCACCACAGTGGAGAGAGTGGACAGCACCAAGTTCCTGGGAGTGCACGTCTCAGAGGACCTGTCCTGGAGCAGGAACACTGCATCACTGGTCAAGAAGGCTCACCAGCGCCTCTACTTTCTCCGCAAGCTGAAAAGGGCTGGAGCTTCAACCCCCATCATGTGCACCTTCTACAGAGGTGCCATAGAAAGTGTCCTGACCAGCTGCATCACTGTGTGGTTTGGTGCATGTACTGCATCCTGCCGCAAGAGCCTCCAGCGCATCGTGAAAGCAGCTGAGAAGATTGTCGGCACCTCCTTCCCCTCACTACAGGACTTACACAGCAACCGCCTCACTCGGAAAGCCCTCTGCATGGCAGGTGATCCCACACACCCACTACACAGCTGCTTCAGCCTGTTGCCTTCAGGGAGGAGACTGAGGAGTCTCCAGGCTCAAACCAGCAGACTAAATGACAGCTCTGTTCATCAGGCAGTCAGGATGCTAAACTCTCTGCCTGCTCTGCCCTCCCTCCCACTTGTACTGCCTTAATCACAAAAAACTTTCACACATTACCACACAACACAAAGATTTTAACACTGGACTCTGTGTCATCAAAACGGGTTATTCACTCAACTCACGGTCATGTGCTCATTCAGTTTGCACTACTTCTTATATTCGCACTAATGTTTGCATTACATTACTGCCTATAGTCATACTACTGTTTACATTCACTGTTTACATTTATTACTACTGTTTTCATTCAATACTACTGTTTACATTTATTACTACTGTTTACATTTACACTACTTTTTATATCTACACTACTGCTGATATATATATATATTTTTTTTTACTAGCCTTATTGCATATGCCACTTTACCTCTATACCAATATCAACTACCTCATACATATACTGTGTACATAAACTTCATATGCTGCTTTGTCACTCTATTACAAATGTCAATGCCAGAACTTTCATTTTATTTTATAGATATACTTTTTACACTTTTATACTACTATGCAAAAAACTCAGGACAGTATTACACTTTTGTTATTTCATTTTATGCTTATGTTTATTAAATGTTTAGTGTTTTAGTGTTGGTGTAACTTTTCATACTTTCATACTACTACTATGCAAAAACTACTATGCAAAAACTCAGGACAGTATTACACTTTTATTATTTCATTTTATGCTTATGTTTATTAAATGTTTTAGTGTTTTAGTGTTTAAATGTTTACTGTTGCACCGAGGGACAGAGAGAAATGCAATTTCAATCCTGTGTATGTCCTGTACATATTGCAGTTTTGACAATAAAGTTGACTTTGACTTTGAAGTCCTCCTAGAAGAGTTGTAAGAGGTGGCTGTGGAAAGAGATGTCTGGGCCTCCCTGCTCAAGCTGCTGCCCACGCGACCCGACTTCGGAACAAGTGGCAGATAATGGTTGGATGGATGGAACCTCCTGAGACCTTGCATCTTTATGTTTAGGTCATTGGTTTTAGACAAGCTGTACTTATTAAGGTATAATTATTTTTTAAATTTCTAATAAAAAAAATACATATTTGCTACTGGTTTACTAGTACTTGTTAAAAACAATGATTTTGTACTATGTTTTTGAGGTACAGTACTACTATTCCTAAATAGCTAGGGGAAATAAATAAAAATGTGCACCAAGCAAACAACTACAAGATACAGTATAAAGCTGTTTGGCCAAGGGGAGTCCCAGTGGGGGCCACCAATTATTATTTTTTGGGTGGTGGTGGTGGTGGTGGTGGTGGTGGGGGGGGTGCATTCCCCCCTCCCCACTTCCCCTTGGTTGCACCACTGCTGACTAGATTTGCTGTTCAGGCAAACTGGTACAGTCAGTAATGTCAGGACACCATCATTTACATGCTCGGCGTACAGATATTTGCATATAAACATGAATGTTGTTTGGTTATGAAAACTAACTACTGGTAAACAAACGGTCATTCATATGTGTAGAGGTTTATTATTAGCTAATGTAGCATTATTTTCCACCATTATTAGATTCATCAGAGAGTTGTTTTATGAGTCCGAAGAATGATGTAAAAACGGGACTTTGGCTTGCTATTAACCCAGCCTGAAGTCATGGTCAACAAGGTACTAACTATTGAAAACGATATGATGGAGCATTACTTCAGAAGGGACAAGAGTGTCCCTTTGAGTCATGAGGACATTTTTAAAGTACAATGTGTGCTGTTTGGAAGGTTTTTAACGATCCACTGAGTTATCTACAATTAAAACACCTTATAAAGGGCCTGGTGATTCCCAGCAAAGTCCGCACAAACCAGGAAGGGTGAACAATGAAAAACATCTTTAGATTTTTCTTCAGCCTGTAGGACAAAAACAGAGGCAGATGTAGTGTAAATTATTTATAGAAGTTTATGATCACTTTCAACCTCATTTTTACTTAGCTTAACAGGTAGGATGGATTTTTGAAAAATAGCACTAGGAACAGCAATACAATGTATAGGTTATGTAAAGCATGTATGCATTTTTGTGAGTTCAGGTCCAATATTTTCAATGTGACCTGCATAGTTGTGTAGTAGTTAATCAAATCAACCTCACATCAAGGAGGTAACCAATTCACTCGTTTTTTCAAACCCAAGTTGTTGCTTTTGTGCATGAGATTCAACTCCCTGCAACCCGAAAAAGGAAGGAGAGTAAAGATGGATCGAGCTTCAACTCCACCAACTGTGAAAATCAAATTGTACTCCTGACAGTCTGCACCCCAAATATTTTAGATGATTATTAAGTGTTTAACTATTTCAAAAACATCCTGACATAATTTACAAGATAAATGACGCACACTGATACAACTGAAGTAATTTTACTTACGGTAATCAAAAAAACATTTAAACATCTTTGTGTTTATTGTGAGGTCTCTTGAGGAAATTTTACCTTCGATCAATCATCTGGTAGCATCTTTTCATCCAGCTAAAACCGGGCATTCTTCTACGAGGTGTGGCACCATTAAGGTACACAATCATATAATCCTCTGCCACCATTAGTTCCAAGGTACTAATTACATACCTAGACATGGGATCAGATGACACAAAGTTATTTATCAAACTGGCTAAACTTTTTCTTTGTTTTGTTATTTCAGCACTGTGTTCAAAGTTCACATTTAAATTATGCTGTTTAGATTTTGGGCTTTGTGTCAACTGGACTTTATACAAATGTGAATGCTGCCAGGACTTTTTGCCCTGTAGGTCAACATGGGGCTACAGAGATGATTCACTTACAGAAAAAGGTTTTCCATCACATAATTATAACTTTCACAGTCACTGTCAGGCAGGAAACATGCTGCAAACACAATGATGGCATTTTTTTCAGCATAGTAACCTGAAAACATAAAACACAGGCAGAAAGAGGACATTGTCCCTGAAAGTTAAAGAGAGAGAGGACCTGAATGCAACACGCTTTTAAGCATTTCTGTTTGCGTACCTCCGTGAGATATGACTCTTTTGTATGGTTCAATGCATTTCATATCGATCCGATGCTCCTGCTCTCCGATCACCACGCTCCTCCACAGTCTTTTGTCTCCTCCCTCTTCTGCTTGATGACCTGCTGTAGCACCACCTGATGCTGCTCCTTCACCTAGATTAGACTCGTCTGAGTCTGCTGTTTGAGGCATTAATGAGAAGTTAAACAGAATGATGGAAACAACTAAACAAATCTTGACATACTTGTTTCCAGGAGAAGGCAGTGGGGGAGTGCAGCGAACAAATAGGACTTGCACAAAAAAAGTTCATTACTCTTATTCTCAGTTCACTTTACCTCATAGGATTCAGTTAAAATATGCTGATGGGGTAAATTAAACATCCAGCAATGTACTGATAGCATACTGTGCCAGTTTCTGTCAAGCACGAGCGTACAATACAGTATCTATTGTCGACATGTATTCTTTTTTGTGTTTATTAAGTTCGTTGCAATTGACCTTTCGCAGAAGCCCCGCCCCCTTAGTTACTGTTGCTACGCCCGTCAAGCTTTCTGTAGCCGGTGAGTGTTAGCGCGTCATGACGGGGATAGCTTGTATACCAGTGCGTGTTAGTGACTCATTTTGGAGCAATACCAGCGCAATATCCTCCAGATCAAGGCAAAAGGGGTTACAATATGCAGTGGAGGGATATATTCAAAATATTACAGTACGTTACGAAGGAGACACAACGATCCTTGAGGCTAAAGCATACCGGTCTCAAGCAAAATCTGAGAAACCCCATGACCTTTACCTCAAATGCAACCAGAATACGCTTGTGGACCAGTCCTGCTCCTGCACTGCAGGGTAAGTTTTCTTTTTCAAGTTCTATTTTTTGTTAGTTAAGTACTGTAAAAGTCAAATTTATTAAGTAATACCGGTAAGTTAGCTCGGTAAGTTAAGCTAGTAACTGTATTCAGAGCAGAGGCTAGCTTGTTACTCTGTTCATGGATCTACCTTAGATTATATGTTTTTATTATATATTATATATATTATTTAATATATATATTATTTATTATTATATTATAGCACTCGTGCATTTATTGTAAGTAGTTGTAATCAAACATGTTCAACCCCCACAATCTCAACAGACATTAGTAGTGTGGATGACAAAAACACTTCATTGAACTAGCTTTTACTGATACATATTTGAATCATTGTGACAACAAAAGTTTACCTAAGTTTGAAGTTTAAATAAAAATAAAGAAGTATTTTAAGACATTTGAGTGTGCAGTATTAATCAACCCCTAAACATAGTATTTTGTGGTGCATCCTTTAGCTTTTATAACTGCCAATAAATGAGTTGTTAAGTGCTGACAAACTTTCCACACCTCTAGTCTCGGATTTTAGTCCATTTTCCCTGTGCTGTTTGGAAAAAATTGAATGAAAAACTTTAAATGATAAAACATTAAAATGATTGGGGTGTTGAATAATTTCGATTGCAGGTGTAGCTAGTTACATTATTGTCAAAAGCATTAAATAGAGCTTATGCTACTGTTTTCTTAAAACAGGTTACCAGGTTTTTGCTCACATATTGTGGGCCTTATGCACACCGTGGACCTGTGCCGTGCAAGAAATGCTGACATCTCATGCACAAGCCAGCCCCAGCAGTGGCACAAAGCCAGGGGGAAGAAAATTCATGGACAACCTGTAAGCAGTGTGGTGGTAGCCAAGGCCAAAGTGAACCGCAAGCGGAAACCCATCATGTCCAGTTTTATCCACAATAAGTATGTTTTTTTTCTTCACCTATACTACAGCAACATTGTTAGTCACACTGTTCAGTGTATTCCTGTGCACTGTGACATCAGACAATACTCACCTCCAAATTATTTTTTCATAGGAAAGAGTTAGGTACAGGAGCATATAGTCTACTGAGGGAGATGTCAGATGCACCCATAAGCTATATCACAGATGCCTCTGCACCAGAGGTTGAAGTTGGAGGCAAGAAGTATGCTGTGGGGTGCGGACTAAGCCACCAGGTGAGAAGCACAGATTTGAAACCCAGTCTTCAAGTAGCACTTCTTGATGTTGTGCAAAAAACAAATCTCTTCAGGTTTGTTGTTTCATTAAAAAAAGCAATTTACATATTATAATAAGGTGCTTGCTTATGTGATAAAAAGAGAAAAATAATTTGCATCAGGCTGACAGATACAGTAATATAGACATAAATACATTGAGGACTGAGCCACATAGTATCCAGAAATCTTTATTTGTCTAGCATCTTCCACAGCTCATGTAAACAGACAGCTTAACAGTGGTGATTAAAAAAACATGTTAAGTGTAAGTCATGTGATTTACTAATGGATGCTACTACTGTCCCTTCAGTATGTGTGGCTGGAAGTTTGAAAGCATGCTTACCACATACCAGATGTGATTTATGATTCCTAATCTTGTGTTAGGAATTTTACCAGACACTATCTTGAACTTTTTTATTTTAGCAATAGCCCGCTCTATGTGCACCCTGTGCTTTGCAATACGCTTTGTCTCCAGAACATCTCCTGCTGGCATTTGCCTCTTGGACCTCGAAAATGGTGGCATGTTTAACTGCAGTCCGATTGCTTTAATTTCATCCTCAATCAAAAAACCCTTATCAGCCATTACGCCATCCCCTTTTTGCAAATAGCCATTGTCTATAAGTGTCTCTAGTAAGGGGATGATTCCACACTGTCTGACAATCTCCTTGTCAGACATGGATCCTGTGAAGAGAACAGATGAAAAAATGACAGCACCACGGGGGTCACAGGCAACGAGTGATTTCAGGGTGTTGGTGTTTTTGTAATTTGAAAAGCTCTGACTTTGTAACACCAGTGATGTTGGCCTTTCTATTTTCAGCTCTGTGCAGTCTAATATAGCAAATGTAGATGGGTAGTCGGCTTTGTAGGTTTCAGGCATGTTTTGCATAATGACGTCTCTGTGAGGCCAAATGGGTAATTCACCCAAAATATCAAACATATAATGAATCCATGAATTGAAAATATTACTTGCTGCTTGCATGTGTATATTAAATCTAAATGCAAGGCTTTTCAGATCTTCGTTGTTGCGGAGTTTAATTAAAACAAACAGCAGCTGACTACGAAGGGGCATCTCCCTAATGTCCCAATCATTACGTTTGTATGTTAGGGGTACATTTACTTGAGCGGCGTGGGGATCATTTTGGATGTCAAATATTGTGCACAGTTGGTTGAATCGTTCGTATGTAAAGCCAGTACTGTATTCAAACATTTTTGGGATTTTACTGCTTTCAAGGAGTTCAGGTGTCAGACTTTTCTTTTTAAGTGTGTCAATTTGTGCTTTCAGGTTTTGTATTTCAGTTTCTTGTAATGTCAATTTCAATTTCATGTTGTTGTTTTCCTCTTCTAATTTCTTTTCCTTCTCCGTCCCCTGCTCCTCTTCCATCTCCTGCACCTCTTCCGTCCCCTGCTCTGGGGGTTGCTCTGGACTATCTGTAAAGAAAAAAAGTTGCATTTTAATGATAATTTATATTTTTCATCTTTTACAGCTGCCACTTATTGTCCAAATTGATCTTGGAGCAGCTCCTGTCAGCCAACCAGATGACTTGCCCAACTTTCCTCTGCCGCACCAAGCCACCAGCTTCTGCACTGCTCTGAATGAGAGTGCCACGCAACATTACACAGAACTGAGCATTTCATTGGCTGATTCTATCACTCTGGAAAGGGAAACTAGAGCACAGAGCACAAACTATTTGTGGTTCCATGCAAGGTCTGCCCGAATCACATCAACTTCATTTAAAAGAATCTGCTCTAGAAGAGCCGACCATGAAAAACTTGCTACAAGCTTAAAGAGTGCAGCAGCAGTACAAACAAAGGCCATGAAGAGAGGTGTAGAACAAGAGCCCAATGCAGCCATACATTACACTATTCTCACAGGTAATCAAGTGTATCCATGTGGTTTTGTTGTAAATCCCCATGCCCCACATCTTGGTACATCACCTGACCGTAAGGTGGTAGAGAGGGCAGGGAGTGAACGCCCAAGCTATGGGCTTTTAGAAATTAAGTGCCCTTCTAAGAACAGCTTCACAGAGTGCCCCTACCTTTACAAGCAGGCAGATGGTACCTATAAACTAAAAGAGTGTCATGCCTACCATTACCAAATAATGGGTCAGCTTGGGCTCACAGGTATGTCATGGTGTGATTTCTTTATTAAATGTGAAGAGGACTACCACCTGGAAAGAATACACTTTGATGTTGCAAAATGGGAAGAAATGAAGAGCAAGCTTGATGTATTTTTCTTTGACTACTATGTAACATGCCTGTGAAATGAATCAGTTATTTCAGTACTTTTGGATTTTGTTCCATTGCATTCGACATTGTTGTATGATTGTTTGTTTCAGCCTCTCAGAGTGAATGTTATAATAAAATGAGAGAGATTCACTGCCAGAAATTTATTTCTGCGTATTCCATCATTCAGCACAATACAGAGAGTTTAGATATCCAGGGCAGCCTTACAATCATTTTAAAACAGTACTAATTAACAATATACATCTCACTCACCATAGTCATCAGCATGCTGTTGACTCTCTTCTTCATCATCATCAGCACAAGATGTGGAGCTGGAAGCATTCGGCTCAATGAAACTGCATCTGTATACACATTTTGTACATGATTGTTATTGATTAAACCTGCAAGTTGGTAAACATGTTCTTATTTACAGTGACTTAAGTGCAATATACAAGTATTCAATTCCCATTTACTACTGTATTTTTTAATTGTCTATTTACCTGCTGCTCTTTAAAGTGGTGTAACATTAAGTGCAACTAGCCATAGTTATGTAGCTAGTGTATTTTAAATATAATATAACTAGCATGAAGGCATACCGATGTTTGGGTGGCTTTCGACAGCCTCCAAGTTGCTCCCTGGTCTGTCGTGTTATTAAATTATACACGTGAGTTCGGCTGCTAGCTTAACGTGGCTTTATTCTTCAACACCATGAATCGAAACTTCACACGTTCATGTCCCTGACTGATGACGTCACACTCGTGCGTCCCTGTATTAAATATACAGTTACACCACATCTCCCCTTTCTAGAATCAATGGGTAGACTGCCATTGATCCTGCAGAACCTTAAGGGATTATTCTGCCCCTGTGGCTGGAAGGTCTGCTCCTATCTTTACCTCAAACCATGCTCACACACACAACAGACACACATCAGTTACTCTTAGCTAAGAACACTAAATTTTCAAATAGACTGTCAGAAAATAAAGTCTGTGCTGTCTGTACTAACTCTAAACTCTGAGGCATGCACATTTACATTTAAACAATGCAAAAAAAACAATAATGAACACAGCATATTCATTTAAAGTAACACACACTTTCTTTTCTTTTTTTACTTTGAGTAATGAACACAGCATATTCATTTAAAGTAACACACACTTTCTTTTCTTTTTTTACTTTGAGTAATGAACGCAGCATATTCATTTAAAGTAACACACACTTTCTTTTCTTTTTTTACTTTGAGTCCTGCACAATCTGCAAAATTTACAAGTCTAATCTGGTTGGTTTTACCACTGCTCTCCCAGACCTGGTTCTGAAAGGAGTGGATGGTGTCTCTGGAACCTTCAGATGTGGTGATGCTGCAGGTGGTGCTGCAGCAGGTTGTTTTGGACTCCCCGGATCATGTTCAGCTGCACCGCAGGTGCTCTGCTCCGGCAAAGGCTGCATGGCCACAAGATGACGCCGGTTTCTCCTTATAATCCCGTGGGATCCCTCCACCAGATATGAGCGGGGTGTAGTGTGGCTTCCAATGACAGTACCAGCTGTCTTTTGGTCTGTAACCCACACATTCTGTCCAGCTGCCAGTCTGTTAAGATCCTGTGCCCGGTGTCGCTGATCATAACGTCGAGCATCTTTTCTCCTTCTCTCCTCTTCCTTCTGTGAAACAGCATGTGCCCGGTGTCGCTGATCATAACGTCGAGCATCTTTTCTCCTTCTCTCCTCTTCCTTCTGTGAAACAGCATGTCCATCAGGAAGAGCAGGATTTAACAATGAGAATGGTGTTGTCATCAGGGGCTCCCTGTGGTTCTGTCTCTCCTGGCAGCATGCCCTGCAGTTAAGAACCAACTCGTTCAGCTGCTGGCTGAGGCCTGGCCACCACACGGACTGTCGTGCCCGCTCCCGGCACTTTACCACACCCTGATGTCCATCATGCAGTTTAGCAAGAACATCATTTCTCATTGTAGAGGGAATAATGAGTCTCTGTCCCTTTAGCAGTAGGCCATCTTGAACTGTAATGAAGGATCTTTCAGCCCAGTATGACTTTAGTGCTGGCTCTTTATTGATGCTTGTGGGCCAGCCTTCTTCGCACAGCTGCATCACGCGCGCACACACACTGTCTCTCTGCAGCTGCTCCTTCAGTTCTTCCAAATAGGCAGTACTCGCAGGTAGATTGCTCATTACCATATCTATGTAGATGTTTGTGTCCTCAAACAGCTCTTTTTCTGTGAGTGTTTCACCTCTTTCAACCGATGCTCGTGTCAGCGTATCTGTTGTCCACAGACATTTCCCTGCCACATGTGCTATTGAGTAGGAATAGCGCATGAGACGCATTCTGAA
>JBBPBX010073109.1:0-17905 GCA_038048925.1 Garcialebias charrua | reverse complement strand
ATGATTTTACATCAATGCCTAAGTTTGTGTGTGCTGTTAGTACTGTGACGGATTTAAATGACACTTTATTTCTAGCAGGAAAACTGTTTGTATGTTTGACTTGTATGTTTTTACTTGTTCTTTTTCTGTCACAGTTTTCTTTAATAAATTCATCATTATTGTTAAGGGAATCTGTGTTTGTTTTCTTCCAAACAAGTGTACCTACCTTTCACGAATCTGAAAAGATGATAAAACATTAACCATTTGGGTTGATCTGAAATATCATAGAACAACGTTTAATGCTGGACCTTTACTGGAGCTGAGATGGATGTCTTCACAAGGTAAAAAATTGATGTTACCCAAGTGAACTGGCATTTAGCTGATATCGCCCAAGAGCTGCCATGTTTCTGGTTAAACTCATTTCAAGAAAATACCCCTCCTCTTCATCTTCCTTCCTCTTAACTATCCTCCTCTGTGCCAGTAACATTTAAGTTAAAAAGTGCTTGCAAATATAAGTAAATTTATCACCTTATTTACTTGATTCTGTTGTTTCTAGAAGTTACGGACGCGTGATTTCCAACTGTGCTGAAGTTTAATTTATAGGAAATTGATCAACCAATCACTGTACATGTATGATGTAATTTATAATTCTGTTAATTAAATGATTCCACCTCTGGTGGGTCAACTATAATTAACGTTTCATTGTCACTCATATCCATTCATTTGATCACACAATTTATAGTTCAATCGTGAAAGAAGAGAATCCGTGAATTACTATTCTGACCTTGAACGAGTGTTGAATAAGTAATTAAATTAAAGTAGGAGTGTGTCAGGTTAACTCTGTCCACATCTCTTACATATTGGTGGCCTGATGGTTTCTCTAAAAGGATTATTTTTAATATTTGTGTGATCTTACGGAAAAAACATTACATGTTGGCATAATATCCAAGTTTTTGACTCTTAAAAGGTAATTTTTGGCTGGAAATATGTTCAGAACGCTGCATGAATTGCATGTTTGATGTCATTTGAAGCTAAAGTTGTCATTAAGCAACTCTTTAAACGTCTATTTGATGAAGTTTTGGGTTAAAGAATTGTCACTGCTGTGTGGTTCGGTGGCTCTGAGGTCTACTGGATCCGGTTCCGGGGACGTGTCACAGCTGATTGTGAAATTTATTGTTTTGACTGACGCGTCAAAATTTTGCTTAATGAGCTCCTTATTACATCTGCAAGATTGCTTTTTTGTGGTATTTTGCATTTTAAAGCAGAAATAAAAGCATATTCTGGCTGAAGCTAGTGTTATCAGCCGTGGTTTGGTTAGGTCTGGGCCTGTCTCTAGTTGACGTGTTGCTATGGATATGTTTCAAAAAGGTCAGTGTAGGCAACAGCTATATTGCTGTTTTTACTGGGCGTAGCTTAGTATACTTGTTTGAATGTGAATCGCTACATTTTCAGAATTATTTGCGGTGTTTTTAAGCATTTTATGAGTTGAATAAGAGTTGGTAAGTTGAGATAAGCTAAACTAACATCTAAAGCTACGTGGCAAAACATCACATTTTCATGAGCTGTGATTGGTTGAAAGAGATCTGCGTCATACGTTGTGATTGGTCGATTAAAGTCATTTTTTAACGCAATTCTAACAAGATTATCGGACTTGTTCATCTCTATGCATGAAACTATCTTTAAAACCTGTTTGATTGCAGTGTTTTGAGATATTTAAAGGTGCTTTTAGAGCAGTTAAAAAAGTCTGGTAGATCGCCGCATCACCGGAAGTCACGTGACCTCGAAAGAAAAAAACTATTTTTTCTTTAAATTTTAAAAATACAATAAAGCCTTTACAACAGTTCTAATCACATTGATACGTCTCTTAAAAGGACGTTTGTTCAAGCGATTGTCACATTTAGGCAAAAAACTCATTCCAAACGTTGATTTTGACTGAGTTTGTTATAAACTAACGGCTAAGCTAACGGTAGTTAACGCAGCCTTATTGCCCAACAGCGCCACTATAGCGGCCAGGAAGAGTAACTACAATCACTTCGTGATAAAAATAAGCCTTGAACGCCATCTGCTGGTTAAAAGAAGGAGAACAGGAAATTCATACAGCAATCAAGTCCTCAACCGTCCGTTTCCTTTTGTGGGGGGAGGATGTGGCTCCTACAGATGGGAAGAAGGAAGTTGCACGCACTGGTGCATCCGACGTGAGGGGAGAGGAATCCTGTAGTTCAAGCAGTCTCTGGGACAGACTGATCGTTGCAGAGGAAGTAATTTCCTCATTCACCGGGACCGACGGCAATGGCGACTCGCTGGGGGCATGGCAGATTTTTCAGCAGGCGTGGACGGAGAGATGTGTGCTGTGTTCCCTTCTGCTCACTCCAGCTGCTCAGTCTGGGGCACCTCTCAGCTCACCGTCAGCTGTATCCAGCCCAGGTCTCACGCCAGCAACTCAACCTGGGACACCTCTCAGCTCACCATCAGTTGCACTTGGCCCAGGTATCACTCCAGCTGCACCAGCGCGGGACTTAATGGTTCCCTCTCCAGCGCCCAGACTGGCTTTTTGCTTGACGTCCATGGAGGGTCTTCGTTCAACTGACGCCTCAACATCCACGGGGGTTCCTCGCTCAGCTGACGCCTCAACGTCCACATGGGGTCCTCGTTCAGCCGATGCCTCAACTTCGATGGGGGGTCCTCGCTCAGCTGACACCTCGACATCCACAAGGGGTCCTCGCTCCGCTGATTCCTCGACATCTACGAGGAGTCCTTGCTCAGCTGACGCCTCAACATCCACGGGGGTCCTTACTCGGCTGACGCCTCAACGTCTACAAGAGGTCCTCGCTCAGTTGACGTCTCTACGGGGGTCTTCGTTCCAGAGGTCCTCGCTCCTATGGTCCTCGTTCCACCGGAGGTCTTCACCTCGGGGGTCTTCGCTCTGCCGTCACTCCGATGGGGTCCTCGTTTTAGAGGTCCTCATACCACCGGAGGTCTTCACTTTGGGGGTCCTCGCTCAGCTGACGCCTCGACGGGGAACTTCGTACCTGAGGTCCTTGCTCCTGACGTCCTTGTTCCACCGGAGGTCTTCGTTTCAGGGGGTCCTCGCTCAGCCGACACCTCAACGGGTTCTTCGCTTCTGAGGTCCTCGTTCCACTTGAGGTCTTCGCTTTGGAGGGTCCTCGCTCAGCCGACGCCTCGACGAGGGTCTTCGCTTCAGAGGTCCTCTCTCCTGAGGTCCTTCCTTCTCAAGAGGTCCTCACTTCTCCAGAGGTCCTCGCTCCATCGGAGGTTCTCGTTTCACCAGGGGTCTTCGCTCCTGAGGTCCTCGCTCCGCTGGAGGTCCTCGTTTCACCGGGGATCTTTGCTGCAGATGTCCTCGCTCCATCGGAGGTCCTCGTTTCGCTGAGGGTCTTCGCTCCTGAGGTCCTCGCTCCGTTGGAGGTCATTGCTTCGCCAGGGGTCTTCGCAGCAGAGGTCCCTACTTCATCGGCGGTCCTCGCTCCACATGAGGTCCTCGCTTCACTGGGGATCTTTGCTGCAGAGGTCCTTGCTTCATCGGAGGTCCTCGCTCCACATGAGGTCCTCACTTCGCTGAAGGTCTTCGCTCTCGAGGTCTTTGCTCCGGAGATCTTCGCTCCGGAGGTCCTCACTTCACGAGGGTCTTTGCTCCAAGTGTCCTCACCCCGTCGGAGGTCTTCGCTTTGCCAGAGGTCTTTGTTTTACCGGAGGTCTTTGCTTCGCCGGAGTTCTTCACTCCAGATGTCCTTGCTCCTCCAGAGGTCCTCACTTTGCCGAAGTTCTTCACTCCAGAGGTCCTTGTTCCATCAGAAGTCCTCGCTCTATCTGATGTCCTCGCTCCGCTGGAGGTCCTCGCTTCACCGGAAGTCTTCGCTCCGGAGGTCCTCACTTCACCAGAGGTCTTCACTCTGGAGGACCTTGCTTCGCCGGAGGTCCTCATTCAAACGGGGGTTTTCGTCCATCAAGCTACATCTATCCTGGGGTATTCTCCCCTCCGACTGTAGTCTCTCCACTGGTCACAAAGGACTGGCCTCCTGGTCGTCCACCGGAGCCCTGGTCTGAGGACAGATGGTATCCTGGCCGACTGCCAGACCCATGGCTGATTGAAGGATGGTCGCCAGGTCGTCCCCCCATATCTGCTGTCTTGCTACGGATAGTCTCCTAACCATCAACCTTGACTCGGGGGTCTAGGGTTTTCTGTGTTTTTCCCTTTTGTGTCCAGTTTGTGTTACCCAGGTTCCTACCTGTCGGTTTTTTGTTTAATGTGCCCTACTGGTTTCTTCCCCCCCCCCCCAGTGGATGGCGCTCTGCTCGGGATTTCAGGAGCCATCCCTTGAGGGGGGTGCTCTGTAGGGTTTCTAGGTCTGGTCCTGCATGTTGTTTTTCCCTCATGTTTACCAGTCCCTCCTCAGCACTCATACTCCTTTCATCCAGCACTGTCTCACCTGTGTTTAATCTTAATCACTGCAGGTGTCTGTCGTTTCACCTTGTCAGTGTCTGTATATATTCAACCCCTTGGTGTCTAGTCATTGTCTCTGGATTGTCCTTTCAAGGCTTCATGGTCTGTCTTCTCTTGTGTTCTCCATATACTGTAGTAGATCTGCTGCCCCGACAGCTGTTTATTTTGTTATTCATTTAAATAAACATTTTATTTACTTTTACTGGAGCCTCCTTGTCTTCCTGCATTCTGGGTTCTCCACACGATGGTCAGATCATGATAATGGTATGGTATATAGTAAAATTGGAAGCATTGCTTTCAGTCTTTGGTCTAACAATAAGCTGGTGTCAAAAAAAAGTGTTGTAATTGTTTTGCCCATGTCTGTTTGTGCTATGTTTATAAAATACATCTTGGATTGCTTGACAAATTTCATTTCATTTGATTTATTGTATTGATGTTTGGGGAAAAGTGTGTAAAACTATTACAAAAACCTATTTTTATTTTATAGAAAAGAGCTGTAAGGATTATTGCAAGAAAACATTACTGTCATCCATCTAGTATATTAAAAGTGTGTAAAACTATTACAAAAACCTATTTTTATTTTATAGAAAAGAGCTGTAAGGATTATTGCAAGAAAACATTACTGTCATCCATCTAGTATATTATTTTTTCAATAGACCTTTTACCAGTTGACGTCATCGCACATGCGCACTCGCATTTTTCCAGAATTTTCAGGAAGCTGGGGGAGCGCGTCAATTCTATTCATTACTGCCAACGTTCGCGGTGGGGAAATATGGCTTTTATTGTGTTTATAATTGTTCCAGGCAACGTAAACGAGTAAAAGAAAAAGGTGAGACTTGTTCGTTTTACAACGTCCCTCTAGGAAAGTCGAGTAAAGCGACTAAAAGAAGGAAGATGTGGCTTCAAGCGCTTCGCCGGCAGGACTTCACCCCGACACAAAGCACCAACGTGTGTAATCAGCATTTTTTATCTGGCATGGCCATTAATGGTCCAAGCTCCGTGGATTACGTTCCAACATTACATCTTGGATATGGGAAACAGACAAAACAGAACAACCTCCCGCAGCAGAATGCTACTGGACTGTTGCTAGGTTAGCAGCTAGCTAGTTCTACGAGACCTCGCTGTTCCTCAGTCCACTGCCTGTGTTGAAGTTTCAACCTGTTTCAACCTGCGACATGCAAGGAGATTCTTCCTTCAACCCCCCTGAAGAAATAACAGGTGAGTAAAATAGCATCAAACACTCTGTGCAGCTCTATAAAAATGAACAGACCACTGCACTGTTAGCTGTTATCATTTGAACTCTTTCTGCGTTGAAAAAATATACAGTAGTAGTTTCCACAAGACAAACATGTTTTATTAACATTATTTGAGGTCTGACTTTAAAAACATTTCAGCCATTTCTCTGTTTCTGTAAGTTATTCGCACAGTTTTGCTGGGAGCATTTGCTGGGAAAAAAGAAAGTTGTCCCCATTTTCCATCAGCGCACACAATCACCTCCTCTCGTATCCGCGGCACAATGTTCAGGCATTTTGACCAGTTGTTGTCCACTATTTTAAGAAACCAAGCTTCTAAATTACAACTCTCTATCATTACGAAGCTGCTCGGCTCCTTCCTACCCCCCTGCATCCGGTTTCGGCTTTTTGCCGTCCAATCAGAACGCTCGTTTCAGGCGAGCTTTGCGTGATGACGTCAACTGGTAAAAGGTCTATTGCACACTGCTCACACATTCTCTGCGCACAAGAAAGTCTATGCAGCGCAATTTCGAACTGGCCACAAATGGTAAAAATGGTAAATGGAGCTTATTTGTATAGTGCTTTCCAGCCCCCTATGATGGGCCCCAAAGCGCTTTACAATATCAACCATCCACCCATTCATACACACATTCATACACTGGTAGCGACAGACTGCCATGCAAGGTGCCATCCAGTCCTACCGGGAGCAACTCGGGGCTAAGTGTCTTCCCCAGGGATACAATGACACATGGTGTGGGGAACCGGGATTCAAACCTCCAACCTTCCGATCAGGGGACGACTGCCATTACCACTACGCCACGGCCGTCCCACAAGGCCAGGTTAACTATATTGGCAACTGGGCAAATGCCCAAGCAAATATAGTTATCTCCCACTTTATAATAAACTGTCAGCCCAAGTGCAGTGGTCTCTACAATCTGTCTGTATGCAGCGCATGAAATGCGAGCAGAGTGCAGGAAGGAAACTACCCCTGGTCAAAACAGTCCTGTGTCACAAAATTTGTCTAGCAACAACGGAAGTTTACGAAGAGGTAAATATTAAACCAATGAAATCACAGGTAAACTTTCATTCCAGCCAATCAGTGTCTTCTGGAGTTTCGGCGCTGATATACGAAGAAGCTACGGTAAGTAGCTACAAGTAATGTCCTTGGTTTCTAGCTTTTCCAAGCTTTATACTGTACTGCATATTTCATTGCATACCGAGGAATACTATTTGGCGTTGTAGATTTATCACAGAAGTTTACAGTCGCAGGATGTCAAACAATGGCAGTAAGTAAGCTAATCCCATGACTTGTAGCCATTTTTATCATGCTAAGTGTTAGCAAACAGTAGTGCTCGGTAGAGTTGCATTCAGGCCCAGAAAATCTGATCCGACCCCGCCCCGGCCCGTAGTCATAATTTCCAAAACCCACCTGACCCGATGAATTTACAGTAATTAAAGGTCCGAACCCAGAAAATAAAAAATAATAATTTGTTTTTAACGGTCTGGGATGCACAGCTGAATGAAATGGGGCAGAAGATTCGGAACTGAGGGGGTTGCTTGTCATTTCATGGCTGTATAAAAGCATTTAAACCCTGTTTCTGCCTGCATTCTTCTGAATTACTGAGACACGCGGACAGCTTTGAAACCCACGTCTGCTTTGGGATACACCTGTCATTGGGGATGCGCAGCTGAATAAGGTGCATAAGATTCAGGGCTGAGAGGGTGGTTGTCCTTTCATGGCCATAAAAAAGCATTTAAACCCCGTTTCTGCCTGCATTCTTCTGAATTTTCATTCATTCATTCATTCAACCTTTATTTATACAGGCTATCCTCGTTGAGCCACGGGACTCATTTACAAGAGGGACCTGTTTCACTCACACCCAGGGTCAATTTTTTTAGAGTTACCAATCAACCTAACATGCATGTTTTTGGACTGTGGGAGGAAACCGGAGCACCCGGAGAAAACCCACGCATGCACGGAGAGAACATGCAAACTCCACCCAGAAAGGCCCCTGTACCGGGATTTGAACCTTGGACCTTCTCGCTGAGAGGCAGCAGCTCTACCAGTTGCGCCACCGTGCTGCCCTTATGGCTGAATTACTGAGACATGCAGGCAGCTCCGACACGCATCTGCTTTGGGATACACCTGTCGTCTGGGACGCACAACTGAATAAGGTGCAGATTCGGAGCTGATGGTGTTTGTACTTTCATGGCTGTAAAATAACATTTAAACCTTGCTTCTGCCTACATTCTGATTTATTTACAGACCCTGCTCTGACACATGCCTGCTTTGGGATCTGACCTGTTTGGGTCGTCAGCCGTGCATGTCCGCTGAGTGCAACGGCAGAATGAACGTCCATATGGGCGATGGATCGCTGCCTGGCAGTGCAGTCCCATCTGAAGCTTAAAGGACAACACCCACCATGACAGTAACAATTCACCATATTGGACAATTACTGTAGTAGAATATGATGTCTATTTTCATTTTTGCAATTGGGCCAGGCGAGCGTTAAAAAAACAACAAAAAATCAACCGAGTCCCGGATGAATCCCGAAACCCGGCCGAAGATTGCCGAAGTGTGAAATCACCTCATTGAAGTCTCAACCCAGAAGGCAGGAGTGAGTTCGCCATGGAGGTTTATGAGAGAACTGCAGTTGATCGTGTCCTACGTGGATGCGTGATCTCTAAATATTTTCTGGTGCAGTTGTGTGTACAGCTGGACCAGCTGGACCAGCGCTCCATTTTTATTTATTTATTCATTAGAACACCGCTGTGGTTAAAATGCTGCTCTCACTCACTCCTCTGCCCATTGAGCCAGCTGCGCGTCTTCTCCCGGCTGCGTTCTGCTGGTCACCTTTGAAGTTCCTTCACGCTGCGGTTAAAAGTGTTGCTGCTCTCACTCTGCCCATGAGAGGAGCCAGCCGCGTGTCTTCTCCCGGCTCTGCGTTCCTTCGTGGTGCCGACTCGGCTCCGTATCCAGCCTTGAGGGGAGCACGCGCGCTCAGAGCTCCTCTGCGGATGCCTTTTTAATTCTGTACTCCTCGACCTGGCTGTCAGGTCACGGGGAGAGAATAAAAAGTGGGTGCACGCTCAGAATATGACATCAGTGAGTGACCGCGGGATTAATCAACATGCAGATTTATTAACAAGGGAATATTAAATATGTTTTGCTTTTTTTCCCTCTGAGCAGCGGAGGAAGGTGGTGCTGTGCTGATCAGCAGACAGTTGTACAATTATTACTGAGGAAATATTAAAATGACACAACACGACTACTTGTAAAAGTCTGACGTTTGTCCCACACATTGTTTTTATTAGTTGTATTCTCTGGTCAGAAGTTGATGCATGCTTGTTATAACTCCGCCTATTATAACTCCGCCTATAACTCCAAGGCGGAAACTTCAGTGATGTCAATGCCCATATATGGAGAGGGGCAGATTTTCCCGGAGCTGCATGCTAAAATCTGCTATAAATCATGAAATAACACATTTAGCTTTATTTCTCTACAATATAAATAAACGCTCCTGTTTTATTTTTAAATAAACTAATAAATATTAATGGCGATGCAATTTGAAAACATGGTGGGTGTTGTCCTTTAACTGAACTTTTTAACTCTTTCAAGGCCAGTCAGTTTGCAGTGAAATGGGCCCGTGCAGCTGGTCAAAGTATGGCAGGCAATGTTAACATACAATTGGATCATGGCTGATCCTGACCTAATTAAAAGCCTGAGACTGGCCTGGCCTGCCCTTTAATCACATTATAATGGCCCGGCTCTAATCCGGGTCGGGACGGGTTTTGGGTTCGGGTTAGAAATTACAGTTCTAGTGCTCTGTGTATATTTGGATGGTCAAAGGAAAAGTTTACAAGACAGTGGTGAGACCAGCTATATTGTATGGTCTGGAGACAGAGAGATTGACAAAAAGACAGAGAAAGAACTGGAAGTGGCAGAAATGAAGATGCTGAGGTTCTCCTTAGGAGTGACAAGGATGGATAAGATTAGGAATGAGATCATCAGAGGTACAGCACATGTTGAACAACTGGGATAGAAAGTTAGGGAGACCAGACTGAGATGGTTTGGACATGTCCAGAAAAGGGACAGTGGGTATATTGGGAGAAGGATGTTAGAAATGCAGCTGCCAGGAAAAAGACAAAGAGGAGCTATATGGATGCAGTTAGAGAGGACATGGAGGTAGTTGGAGTGAGGACAGAGGATGCAGAGGACAGAGTGACAGGGAAAATGATGACTCCCTGTGGTGACCCCTGAAGAGGGAAAAGCTGAAAGAAGTAGTTTAATAGGTTTTGTATTGTAAAATTTACTCTTACATACTGAATTTCACTGTGAGTTATTGCCCTGTGCTGATCTGCAGCATGAAAACATCCACTGCAGTAACTATTTTAAGTTAGTAGTTTTGATTTTTTTCTGTCTTCTTTGTCTTAATGTTGGTCGATAGGCTTAAATGCCTCACTAAACCCTCAGGTAATGTCATGATCTTCACTACCTCCACCATTACAACTAAGTTGTTTGTTAATTTGTCTGAGGTCAGCTTACCCTGGGTTACCGGTACATTTCCTCGAGTGTGAAGCGATCTTACCGTTCACGCAAAATATTTGAGAATGTTCTTATAGAAACAATTCCTGAATGTTGTTCATACTGTGTTAATGCTACATGTTTGTCTCTTGACCCTACAACTGGGTATTGCTATAGTAGAGCCAGCCCATTACTGTAGTTTTAGTTTGGTATTTTAAGCTACTAATAAACACAATGGATGGTCATATTGCTTTATGGCTAGGCCATTGGTAAGATGGAGTGATAATTGTTATAGTTTAATATTGGCTTATGATCCCCCCCCCAAAAAAAAAAAAAAAAAAAAACTTAACTTGGGCTTCACTGTGTTTCTTAGACTGTGACTAGGATGCAGTGCTGGGCAGCGCTAATCCAAAAATTAGTTCCGCTATTTCTAAAGCACTAATTAATTTATTTAGGTCCGCAATTTCAAAAGCACTAATGTCTTATGAAAATTAGGGGAAGCTAAATTCTAAACCGCTAATTAAATTCAACAATTGCTAGCCAACAAGTTATGCAATATTTGCACTAGACTGCCAACTAGCGGTGCATGAACTGTTATACACCTTTATCCTACCTCTTACGTCACAGCAGCAGCTTCCCATTAACTCCTCCTGACCCACCTGGATATTTACAGTCCTGGACAGAAGAAACATCACAGTTGGCAAAAAGAGCAACAAACATTAAAAAAAAAACTTTACATGTATTAACAGCTGCACGTACAAATTATATTCTTCATTACACATGCACATAC
The DNA here is from genome assembly GCA_038048925.1 of Garcialebias charrua. NCBI lineage: Eukaryota > Metazoa > Chordata > Actinopteri > Cyprinodontiformes > Rivulidae > Garcialebias > Garcialebias charrua. The sequence goes on along the minus strand of JBBPBX010073109.1, from coordinate 6,917 downwards.
TTTGTATTTATTTTTTTAGATTATCCTATATCTGTTAAGCACCTTGGTCAATGCAAGGCATTGCAGGAAGGTGCTATACAAATAAAGTTTATTACATTATTATTATTATAACTTCAATTCAAAGACCACATCAACAGTACAGGTAAAATTAAAGTTAGAGATCAAGTTTTAAAGTGCACTTCCAAGTTGTATCCAAGTTTAATTCATATAAGAGTCAATTAAGCTTAATTTACTTCAATATTGTTTCAAAAAACAAATAGTAATTTCTTTTTTGTTGCGCAACCGAAAAATAAATTAAACCAATTCCAAAATTCTATAGGCAGTCAACAGATTTAATGAAAAGTAACTAAAATGATCCTAAAAGGATGAAATTACAAAAATCAAAGGATTTATTTAATACTTTACGTACATATATTCTATTCAGCCACAAAATTAACAAAATGAGAATGATCTGTTAATCCCTAAGACCACTTTTAAATCTCAAATACACGGGCGTGTCGCCACCACATTTCTACATAAAAAGAACCCAAATACATAAAACGAACGACTCACCGTCGAGTGGTGGACACAAAACACACAATACAATCCTCCGGCCGCGTTAATTTGGCTTGAAACAGCGGGGTTCTCTGCGGATTTATGAAGAGACCGAGCGCAACCAGCTAGCCATAAACGTTAGCACCCGAGTTCACCTCTGACCCGGAAGATGTCAAGATGGAATAGTCCATTTTTAGTAGGGGGATACAGAAATCGACCGGTTTTTGTATTGCGTTTTTAATGATCGTTTTCATCGTAACTATAATTATTTTTATGTTAAATGTACATTAACAAGCATGAGCAATGTTAGTGATGTAGGTGACTGACCGGGGCGGGGCGGGGCCCTGCTGATTTGGGGCCCCAAGCAACGGCATCATTTGCCTACATGGTAGATCCGCGTCTGTTCTCCCCTCTGCTCCCCCTCCAACCCTCCCTCCTCTCTGCTCTTTACGGTGAGGGAGGAAAAAGGTAAAACAAGCAGCTACGGAGCCAGCATAAGAGCCTGTAAATAAGTTTTTTCGTTTTTACTGATAGATAATTAGTTATTAGCAGTACTGCATTTTAAATAAAAATAGCACAAATCCGCTTATGAATTATAAAAGTTAGTCACTCCGCTGTTACGCTGACAAAAACGTTAGGTCCGCTGTAAGCAGATTAGCGCATTAGCGGTCCCCAGCGGTCATTTGCCCACCTAAGCGCTTTGGGGATCCTCACAGGGGGCTAGAAAGCGCTATATAAATAAGCTCCATTTACCATTTACGGTACCTTTGCTAGGATGTGAGAGAAGCGGAGTATGCTGTATTCACACAAGGAGAGCTGTTGGTCAGGCTACTTCTTGTTGTGCCATTAACTCTAAAATAGTTGTTGAATCAAGTGTTTACATGTGTAGGTAAAACTAGATGTTTAACAATCTGTTAAAATACACCAGAATGCAGGAAATGGCATCTACTTTATTCATATTTTTCTAGGGGAGGATCCCTGACCCCCCACCAATATGTCCCCACCACATTACAGTACAAACATGCGTCTGACACCAATGGCCACCACAGTGCTAACCATCTTCAAGAGCAGGACCCTCACCCAAGCTGCAACTTGACCCTCACCCAGACCAAAGCGGGACTCTCACATACAAAATATAACATACGTACTACACATCTCATGATCAACTAGATTATTGTCTTTTTTTGTTTTAAGTGGGACAAATCACTTTACATATCACTAATCACAAATCACTAAAATTAAATGAATGGAAATTGCTGCTGTAATTTGATTCTTTTAATAAGCCATGTAACTTGGTATGATCCCAGGTTTTGAACAGATGTAATACTGGTGTGTGACCACAGTGTGCACAACTGATGTTGCTCACAGTGGTCCTCAGTGCGCTCAGGGACCTTGTGTGTTTGCCCAGACGTGAAAAATCAGAGGGAAAATTGGTCTTGACTGGATTACTAAGGTACAAAACATACAGAAGTGAATATAAAACGTTAAAATGTCCCAGTGACTATTTTATTCTTCATGTGTGAGTCAGGCATATTGGATATTGAGGATTAGTCAGGAATTTCCAACGTTCCAAGGTGCTCCTGATTTGGAAGTTGAAATTTTCAAGTTTTAGGTACAAATGAAACAGCATAAAAACGTTTTTTTTTTTTTTTTAATGGCTTGATGTTGAAAAAAATAATTTTAGTAGTTTACAAGTTAATACAATGCTTCTACAAGAAGTGCAAAGATGTGCTGTTTTGCTGACAGCATTTTAAACTTTATTTAACTGGCAGGGAAATTATTAAAGCAATTATTAAAGAGCTTTAAACTCCTCAGTTGATGACAAAGGTTTATGATTGTTGCAAAGAAGAAAAAAAAACTCCCGTTCACTGTTTATTTTACAACTCTAAAAGCCCAGAGCTGTCGCCGTCACCGAGAGCGGCACAATTGTAACACCCAAATCAGAGGACTCATCGGTACAAGCTGTCAGCTTGTAGAGCTCTAATGTTTTCTGTTACTTGCATCGTCCCAGTCTGCTCCTGTGCTCCTGGATGTAATTACAGTGGTTAATCTTCTGTTCCTCCTCTGTCTCCTGCCCACTTTGTGCCTCCCTTATTAGCCCATCTTGCCCACCTGAGGTTTTAGTCTTCTTCCCCTCCATTTTTATCCTTTCTCTCTTAGATGCAGAGTGGTCCAATCAGAGTTGCCCTTGTTTATTGTGATAAGTTGGGATAATGAACAAATGACCTGCCACCTGGAGCACTTAGAGCCTAGTGTTAAACTCGGGTTATAAAAACCTCTTCCAGCTCTATTGATTTACTGGCAGGATTTGATTGTACCCACGGGGCAGGGGGCCTGCAAGGCTGCACAGAGCTCTTACTGTTTTACAGTCCTTATTACACCAAACAAATAAATCTCCTGACCATTAATTCTCTGCCTTTGCCCTCACTCTCCAGACAGATAGGCCCAAAATCGGAGCAGATTCAGGCTGTTTGGCAGTAGTAGTTAGAGGTAATGTTTCTTTTCCATGTGCCCCATTCTATATTGGATTAACAGACCACAGACAACTTGGAGTGTTCTCGGAAGACTTTATAACCACTCAGGACAGATACACAGGGAAATCATTCCAGTTAGGCAGTCCTGTTTTGCAAGTAACAGTCATTATTTCAATATCCTGTGAGGCTTTTTACAATGCCCCTGCAGGCACTTTTTTCAAACAGCTCTTACTCTGTTTTCAATACACTAACATGGTGCCTCATACTGTAGTTAACAGACATAAAATGTGAGGACATTCAGGACAATCTAATTTTTTTTTTTAATATACCTGGGAAAGTTGAAGGAATCCAACAAATGAGACCTAGGGGAGTGTTAGCAAAAGGTGAACATTCTACTGTACGTGGATGGCTAATCTTTATGGAATGAGATTATGTGCATTAAAAAACATATTAGGTTAGCCAGGAAAACCTGCTGCACCGAGTAAAAGTTTAGCTATTGAATTTAACATAGTCAGCTGTTTTAATCATGAAATTGTTAGACTTTGACATTTGTTCATGTGAATATTAGAACATTTTAACTCGTTCACTTTTCTTTTCCATTTCTCCTTCTTACAAAAACACAAATTATATGGTATAACTCAACACAAACCGTCTGTAACTCAGCTTTAAAGTTAAAACGCTGTGGCAGGATGATGACCAAACTCCCAACACTACAAGATCAAAGACTCCCTGATTAGCTCTTGCCAGTGTGTTTACCATACTTTGAATCACTACCATAACCCTTGATTGTAGACTTATGTAACATATGTTCAAACGCACTTTCCATTCGGCCCACTGGTTTCTCTGGAGGCATAATCCCCAACACATGTGAAACATGCAGGTTTTAGCGTGACATCACCTTCAAACAAAAAGCCATGCTACCCTTAAAGAGCAGCGCAAATTAAACAGGGCAGTACTCAGTAAACACATTTAAATGAAATTGAACTGTTTTACTCTCTTAGAAAGTCACATTGCCATAACCTAACAGCTTGTGCTGCTTATTGAATTTATTCAGTATCTAGAAAACACAAGTTTTACTGTAGGATAGGTCATTTTCTCTTGTGGCAAAATATGGGAAGTAACCTGGGCTAATCCAATCAAATCTATTTAAAAGTTGCTGCTTTTCTTTGCTTCACACCACCTGGGATCACTGCCATTATGATGCCTTGTCACGACTATTCACTGGAGTTTAAAGGACCACCAGATGCTAATCTGACTAATCTGGTAAACCATGCTGAAATAATGAATATGAACATTATCAAAGATCGAGGCCTCACAGGGGATGCAGTCAATCCCTTTCATTGATGTAGAAAGACACAGCAGGTATAAGTGGCACTTCTAAAGGGTTATTTCACAGGTGAGATGGTGGAGAGGAGGATTGGACCTAAAGGCCTAAGAACAAAACTAAAGGAAACTAAAGGGGATCATTTGTGATGTATAAAAATAGCATAACAAAAAAAAAAGAATAAAAACACCAGAAAATGAATAAAGTCAAAATAGAAAGAAAAAAAAAACATTAAATCCCTAACAAGCTTGAAAGAATATACATTAAAAATTTAAGAGTGGTATACAGTAGTTTGGCAGCGCTACTATACAGCCATGTTTAGCTTAAAGGCTTCTTTTGTGTGTACATGTCTGGGTTGTTTATGAATCCCTCCATCTCTCAACAATTTAATTTCAATCTTGGACAATATGATCAATGAATGAAGAATGAATCTAGGTTGCCATGACAAAATACCTCAATTTACCGCCGGCAATGGCAGTAAATGACTTTCCACTCCGAAGAAGTACTGTAGATCAAAGATTTAAGTCAGTTTCTTTTTAGACCAATAAATCAAATAAATGTATAATTTATAGTTTATTTGCTGCTAATTGGTCAAAAAAAAAATTATTTAAAACACTGCTGTTTCATATTCAACTAGCCACCTTTTGAAGAGTTCTCCTTGGGATAAGAAGGTATCTACAATGGAGAACCCGTTTTCATCATGTTTTGCTTTATTCCAGTGCCTCTAACCCCTCCCCCATCTCTCCAACCCACTATTGGCCCTTATGTTATTATTTCTGTGAGTAAGGTCCTGCATTGCCTTCTCCACCGTAACACGCTACTTGTCACATCAGAGAACATGCACACTCCTCCCAGAGCACAGTACAACAGGCATGTGACATCTGTTCTCCCTCCGATGGGTTCCTCGTGTCCTCGACCTCATCCACATCATTTCTGAACACCTGGGAGGAAGGCTTGAGGGGGAATAGTGTATGACAAGGGGGGCATAGGGGGGAAAGGGAGATGAAAGGGGTGTATAATGTGTGTGTTAGAGTGAGGGGTTTAGAAAGAACACAGTAAACCACAGCATCAGTCAGAAGAACTGATGCTGTGGTTTACTAACTATGTGGCTCGCCTAACTATTCCTTCTATCACTTGACCTGATTTGGTGCTTTTTGACAGCGTAGGTTCTTGCTGTCACCAGCTGTGTACACACGCTGTGCCAAACGTATTAAAAACTGTAAAATACGAAGAAGGTTAGAATGACATAACTTGCTGTGCTGTGCATGTGCACGAACGCTGGAGGGTAGCAACGCAGTTTGGCGACCTCTGGATTTAATAGCCGCGCTCTCAAGCCAGGAAAGCATGCATATGAAATTTTCAGCTGGACAAATAAACATTAGAAAAGTTAAAGCAAACGTCCAGCAACTGGAGCAGTAAAACCCCTGAGCGATGTTGCGTCATATTGCTTGGCAACAAGCAATTACAGTGCTGTTATGGCTTGCAACTTAAGCCAATATAGGATTGCCTCAAGCTCCAGTTTTGGTTGGAACTGGTGAAAATGCCTGAAGATAGATTTGTGTTCCTTTATATTCATGTCTACTAGAAAGTAAAAGACAAAAAGGTTAAACAAATCAAAAAGGAAACAGACCTTCAATTCTACGTTTTTACATCTTGGTACTGTACACAAGTGAACTTCATAGTTCCAGGAGTTTAAAGGAGAAATGAAAAGTGTTTTTAAGCTAATAGTAGTCTAATGAAAAGCATAAAATAAGCTTGTTGAGAAATTTTCACAAGTTAAAAATGTCATCCTAACTCAAATTTAGACTTTGCAAAGTGAAAAAATTCTCATCTGGTGTTTTTGACCCCCCTCCCCCTGCCTGCTCTCCGTCCCCTGAATATGACGTAGGCAGTGCAACGGTCGTCCCTCATACAGTTATATTAGTGTGTGTATCTAGTTGTGGACAAAAAGGTTTCAGAGTGTAGCAATTAGGGATGCAGCAAAAATAATCTATTTTTTAAAGAATCAAGATTCTTAGTCCTGGCAATTCAGAATAGATTCTAAAAGCCCCAAAATCGATTTAAAAACTTTTTTAAAATTTTATATTGTATTTTTACCGCTCCTGTGCATTTGGCCGCTGTAGAATTTTGGCCATGTAGGGCCACCGTAGTTAGTTAGCCAGGCAGCTCCCAATGGAGCCTGCTAGCAAGGAGGGAGACAGCATGTTTCAACTTGCTCCTTCATCTTTAAAAATCATTTTAGATCCTACTATGTTCTGGGGAAGACAGAGCTTAACAAGACATTGGTAACTGTTTCAGGACATTTTCAACACCCCCACTTCCACGTTAGCATACGGCGCTAGCATGCTAACGTTAGCATACGGCGCTAGCATGCTAACGTTAGCATGCGGCGGCTAACGCACGGCTATTCGTATTTCCAGGATAGAAATGCCCATTAATGCACTAAATCACCAAACTGTTTTTGACAAACTAAAGTGATATCCTTCAGATTCAAAAAAGTCTTCTGCTTCCATTTTAAATGACAGACAGAGGACAGTAATGATGGGTTTATAGCTTCAGTGTTATTGTAAGATAGCAAAGGAGGT
>JBBPBX010073108.1:0-17905 GCA_038048925.1 Garcialebias charrua | reverse complement strand
AGAATATATAAAACTAAGTTTGAGCTTTGTGAAACGTTTTCTGATTTGTGAAAGACTTCTGTCCAGAAGTCTTCTTGACCAAAGTTAGTTTTTCATCATTTTTAGTCTACTGGACCATATTTGACCCGGTCTAGCTCAAAAACCACAAGACCTGGACTCTTCAAACCAGGACTATATTAATCTAGACTAATAGAAGAATATATAAAACTAAGTTTGAGCTTTGTGAAAAGTTTTTCTGATTTGTGAAACTTCCACAAAGTTAGTTTTTCATCATTTTTAGTCTACTGGACCATATTTGACCCGGTCTAGCTCAAAAACCACAAGACCTGGACTCTTCAAGCCAGGACTATATTAATCTAGACTAATAGAAGAATATATAAAACTAAGTTTGAGCTTTGTGAAAAGTTTTTCTGATTTGTGAAACTTCCACAAATTTAGTTTTTCATCATTTTTAGTCTACTGGACCATATTTGACCCGGTCTAGCTCAAAAACCACAAGACCTAGACTCTTCAAACCAGGACTATATTATTCTAGACTAATAGAAGAATATATAAAACTAAGTTTGAGCTTTGTGAAACGTTTTTCTGATTTGTGAAACTTGACCAAAGTTAGTTTTTCATCATTTTTAGTCTACTGGACCATATTTGACCCGGTCTAGCTCAAAAACCACAAGACCTGGACTCTTCAAACCAGGACTATATTAATCTAGACTAATAGAAGAATATATAAAACTAAGTTTGAGCTTTGTGAAAAGTTTTTCTGATTTGTGAAACTTCCACAAAGTTAGTTTTTCATCATTTTTAGTCTACTGGACCATATTTGACCCGGTCTAGCTCAAAAACCACAAGACCTGGACTCTTCAAGCCAGGACTATATTAATCTAGACTAATAGAAGATTATATAAAACTAAGTTTGAGCTTTGTGAAAATCCGCTCATTCTCAATCAGTTCATCTGGACAGTTTCTTTTTAGTAGAAACGTTTCACCCTCACTCCAGAGGGCTTCGTCAGTCAGAGTAGTCCAAAGCAAACTGAAGCTACCCCACCAAGTAAACAACTTAAGTGGACCAACCAGTTTGCTGTAGCCAAGATGGTTTCTGGGGGCTTGTCCCTCGTCGACTCCTCCCAGGCAGGCAGACATGTCCAAAGTGGTTCAAGACAAGAAAGTTCATTCTCAATAGTCCAGGTATCAAATCCGCTCATTCTCAATCAGTTCATCTGGACAGTTTCTTTTTAGTAGAAACGTTTCACCCTCACTCCAGAGGGCTTCGTCAGTCAGAGTAGTCCAAAGCAAACTGAAGCTACCCCACCAAGTAAACAACTTAAGTGGACCAACCAGTTTGCTGTAGCCAAGATGGTTTCTGGGGGCTTGTCCCTCGTCGACTCCTCCCAGGCAGGCAGACATGTCCAAAGTGGTTCAAGACAAGAAAGTTCATTCTCAATAGTCCAGGTATCAAATCCGCTCATTCTCAATCAGTTCATCTGGACAGTTTCTTTTTAGTAGAAACGTTTCACCCTCACTCCAGAGGGCTTCGTCAGTCAGAGTAGTCCAAAGCAAACTGAAGCTACCCCACCAAGTAAACAACTTAAGTGGACCAACCAGTTTGCTGTAGCCAAGATGGTTTCTGGGGGCTTGTCCCTCGTCGACTCCTCCCAGGCAGGCAGACATGTCCAAAGTGGTTCAAGACAAGAAAGTTAATTCTCAATAGTCCAGGTATCAAATCCGCTCATTCTCAATCAGTTCATCTGGACAGTTTCTTTTTAGTAGAAACGTTTCACCCTCACTCCAGAGGGCTTCGTCAGTCAGAGTAGTCCAAAGCAAACTGAAGCTACCCCACCAAGTAAAGCTACCCCACCCTTCTTAGCTTTGTGAAAAGTTTTTCTGATTTGTGAAACTTCCACAAAGTTAGTTTTTCATCATTTTTAGTCTACTGGACCATATTTGACCCGGTCTAGCTCAAAAACCACAAGACCTGGACTCTTCAAACCAGGACTATATTAATCTAGACTAACAGAAGAATATATAAAACTAAGTTTGAGCTTTGTGAAAAGTTTTTCTGATTTGTGAAACTTCCACAAAGTTAGTTTTTCATCATTTTTAGTCTACTGGACCATATTTGACCCGGTCTAGCTCAAAAACCACAAGACCTGGACTCTTCAAGCCAGGACTATATTAATATAGACTAATAGAAGAATATATAAAACTAGTTTCAGCTTTGTGAAACGTTTTTCTGATTTGTGAAACTTGACCAAAGTTAGTTTTTCATCATTTTTAGGCTACTGGACCATATTTGACCCGGTCTAGCTCAGAAACCACAAGACCTAGACTCTTCAAACCAGGACTATATTAATCTAGACTAATAGAAGAATATAGAAAAAGAAGAATATAGAAAACTAAGTTTGAGCTTTGTGAAACGTTTTTCTGATTTGTGAAACTTTACCAAAGTTAGTTTTTCATCATTTTTAGACTTCTGGACCACATTGGACCCGGTCCAGCTCAGAAACCACAAGACCTAGACTCTTCAAACCAGGACTATATTATTCTAGACTAATAGAAGAATATATAAAACTAAGTTTGAGCTTTGTGAAACGTTTTTCTGATTTGTGAAACTTCCCCAAAGTTAGTTTTTCATCATTTTTAGTCTACTGGACCATATTTGACCCGGTCTAGCTCAAAAACCACAAGACCTGGACTCTTCAAACCAGGACTATATTATTCTAGACTAATAGAAGAATATATAAAACTAGTTTGAGCTTTGTGAAACGTTTTTCTGATTTGTGAAACTTGACCAAAGTTAGTTTTTCATCATTTTTAGGCTACTGGACCATATTTGACCCGGTCTAGCTCAGAAACCACAAGACCTAGACTCTTCAAACCAGGACTATATTAATCTAGACTAATAGAAGAATATAGAAAAAGAAGAATATAGAAAACTAAGTTTGAGCTTTGTGAAACGTTTTTCTGATTTGTGAAACTTTACCAAATTTAGTTTTTCATCATTTTTAGGCTTCTGGACCACATTGGACCCGGTCCAGCTCAGAAACCACAAGACCTAGACTCTTCAAACCAGGACTATATTATTCTAGACTAATAGAAAGAATATAGAAAACTAAATTTGATTTTTGTGAAACGTTTTTCTGATCTGTGAAACTTGACCAAAGTTAGTTTTTCATCATTTTTAGGCTTCTGGACCACATTGGACCCAGTCCAGCTCAGAAACCACAAGACCTAGACTCTTCAAACCAGGACTATATTAATCTAGACTAATAGAAGAAAAAAATATTCTAAAAAATATGTTATTACTGTAGAATAAATGTTATATATTCAAAGTAGATGACATGCCAGGTTATGAAGATCCCTACTGTAGCCTCCACATCTCCATCACCAGCGGGCAGGGTCCAAAAGCCCAAACAGGGGGCCCTAGCCCAGAATTCCGTTGAAACTGACTCAGCCCCAGACCAAGCAACCAGGGTTGTGGTGGCTGGACGCACATGTGTTGGGGACTTTTGTTATGTCCCAGTCTCTGTGGAAGGGATCCCATGCACAGCCCTGATTGACACTGGCTCCACGGTAACGCTAGTGAGGCCTGATGTAGTACCAGACTGGACTCGGATCCAACCCACCACAGTGCAGCTGCGCACAGTCACAGGGGACATGGCACCTATGAAGGGGAGGGGGACAATGACTGTTAATGTGGGTGGCCGATCTATCACCCACCCTGTGTGGGTAGCAGATGTGCAGGACATGTGCATATTGGGGCTGGACTTTTTAAGGGCTGCGGGGTGCCAGTTGGATTTAGGTGTGGGGACATGGAGTTTTAAGGAGGGCCCTCTCATTCCACTGTTACCCACAGCTCCTGATCACGCTCTTATGGGTCCTATGGCCCGCTACATGGAACCTCAGGTCGCAGCTGTCAAACACACCTCCCCTCAGCCCAGCCAGATTGCTGCCACCATGGCCCCCGCACCTGCGAGTCCTATGCCCCCAGTGTGGGTGCCCCAGAAGAACCGAGACTATGTGTGGACTGAACAGTGCCAGGGAGCGTCTGGCCGTCTGCGGCAAACTCTGACTGAGTCCCCAGTCCTCGCTCCTGCAGACCCCTCCCTCCCTTTCATCCTCGAGATGGATGCTAATGGCGTGGGGGCCCGATCCCAGCAGAGTGACTCGGTAATCTGCAGAGGGTTGCAGGTGGTCGGCACAGACAGCTGGAGGCACCAACAGGAACAGGACCCCGATATCCAGCCTATGTTGCAGTGGGTGGAGAGACAACTGAAGCCACCGTGGGAGGAGGTTTCTGGGCTCTCGCGGGCAACTAAAAGGTTGTGGTCCAAGTTTGAGGCTCTGCGTCTGGAAGACGGGGTGCTACAGAGGTCATGGAAGGACCCCTCCACGGGTGAGGAGCGGTGGCAGACTGTAGTCCCAAAAGGCCTGAAAGACGTAGTCCTGCAGGGCGTGCATGGAGCGTCTGGGTCTGGACATTTTGGCGTTACAAAGACTCTACGCCGCCTCCGACAGGGGTTTTACTGGGGCCAGTACAGGAGGGATGTGGAGGACTTCTGCCGCCGTTGTGACTTCTGTACAGCACGGAAGGGGTCGACAGGTCGGTCTCACACCCGCCTACAACAGTTTGTTTTAGGAGCCCCGATGGAGCGAGTGGCCGTGGACATCATGGGCCCCCTACCATGCTCAGACAGCTTAGAGACAGCCCATGCAATTGCCCTGAGGCAACAGGAGCAAGCGGGCATGCGCCAGAAACTGAACTATGATGTAAGAGCGATGGGCCGACACTTTACTCCAGGAGAGCTGGTCTGGGTGCACAACCCTCGTAGGAAGAAGGGACGGTGCCCGAGACTGGTCAGTCAGTGGGTGGGTCCCTGCAGAGTGTTGGAGCGCCTGGGGGAGGTGGTCTACAGAGTGCAGATGCCCCAAAACAGGAGAAGAGTAGCTCTGCACAGGGACAGGTTGGCCCCCTATGCACCGCAGCCCCCAGAAGGCCAATGGTCGGGGTCTCGGGTGTGTCCGCCAACGTCCCCAGAAGTTTTATCACTGCCGTCGAACGAGGTCCCAGCCGCAGAGTCGGGAGCGCTCTGCTGGGAGCTCGCCCACAACAGACGAGGAGGGCCACAAGACGGTTTGATGACGTTTTTTGTTCCCTCGTGGGCGAGGGACTCTGTAGTGGGGGGGTAGTGTAACGACCCTGTGTTTGGTTCTGCTTTGGGTCCAAGTGTTTCTGTGTTCTGTTGAGTTGTTGTGATTCTGTTGACCCCCGCCCTCATGTGGGAAAAAACAAAAAGTTCATGTGGGTGGCCAGGAGGTCATCTAGTACGTGGGGCAGACTCAAGGGGTAAGCCGGAAGGCCGTCCAGTAAAAAGGGTCAATTCAGGAGGGTAGCAGATAGGCCGTCCATTATGAAGCGTAGTCTCAAGGGGTCGGCCGGGAGGCCGTCCATTACGAAGAGCAGTCTCAGGGGGACGGCCAGGAGGCCGTCTGGTACGAAGGGCCAGTTCAGGTGTCGGCCGGGAGACCGTCCAAATTCTCGAAGAGAAGTCTCATGAAGATAAGGTTCAAGGGGGTGGCCGAAAGGCCGTCCATCACGAAGAGAAGTCTCAGGGGAGCGGATGGGAGGCTGACTAGTGCCAAGGACCAGTTTGAGTGCCTTGGGAGCCACAGCTGGCGACCTGGAGACCTGGGGAACCATAGTTGACCACACAGGGACCTGGAGAGCCGTAGCTGGCGTGGAGGACGGTGGAACCACTGCAGCAGGCGACGTGGGTAGCTGAGGAGCCTCTGCAGCGGGCGACGTGGAGAGCTGAGGGGCCTCTGCAGCAGGTGACGTGGAGAGCTCTGGAGCCTCTGCAGTAGGTGACGTGGTGGTCTGGGATGCTGTTTCATGTGACATGGAGAGCCGAGGAGCCTCTGCAGCAGGCAACATGGAGAGCTCAAGAGCCTCTTTAGCAGGTGACTTGGAGAGCTGAGGAATCTCTGCAGCAAGGGACATGGAGAGCTGAAGAGCCTCTGCAGTAGGCAACATGGAGAGCTGAAGAGCCTCTGCAGCAGGTGATGTGGAGATCCGAGGAGCCTCTGCAGCAGGCGACATGGGGATCTGAAGAGCCTCTGTAGCAGGCGACGTGGAGATCTGAGGAGTCTCTGCAGTAGGTGACGTGGGGATCTGAGGAGCCTTTACAGCAGGTGGCATAGAGACCTGAAGAGCCTCTGCATCAGGCGATGTGGAGCCCTGAAGAGCCTCTGCATCAGGTGACATGGGCATCTGAGAAGCCTCTGCCGCAGGTGACATGGGGATCTGAGGAGCCTCTGTAGCAAGTGACGTGGGGATCTGAGGAGCCTCTGCAGCAGGCGACGTGGAGACCTGAAGAGCCTCTACAGCAGGCAACGTGGAGACCTGAGGAGCCTCTGCAGCAGGCGACGTGGAGACCTGAAGAGCCTCTGCAGCAGGCAATGTTGAGACCTGAAGAGCCTCTGTAGCAGGTGATGTGGAGACCTGAAGAGCCTCTGTAGCAGGCAACGTGGAGGTCTGGTATGCCATTGCATGCGGCGCGGGATCAACCTCTGGGGCTGCATGCAGCGAGGGATCCACCTTGGGGGTTACATGTGGCAAATAGACCTCTGTTGCTGAGGCAGTGGCTTCATCGGTAGAGTCTTCATCGGCAGGAACAGGAGCTGACGTGGAACCCACCGGAGGTGACGTCAGCGGACCAGGGATCTTTCGTGGACGTCAAGGCAGGAACAGGAGCTGACGTGGAACCCACCGGAGGTGACGTCAGCGGACCAGGGATCTTTCGTGGACGTCAAGGCGTCGGCGGATTAGGAACCCTCCGTGGACATCAATGCCACTTGAGACAGTGGAAACAAGCAGGTCCTCCATAATTGAATAGACTGCTTGTTTATATCGACAGTCTGAGTTGAGGGTGGCAGAGACTAAGAGTTCATGAAGCTGTTTAGAAAAAGCACTGACATCATCAGAAGGATTATTATAGAAAATCTCAGCAGAATCGGGAGGACCTTCTGTGGCAACTGAGCTTGCTCGCTCCTCGGGTGAGCAGGGGCTCAGGTAATCAAACTAAATAATAATAATAATAAGTAATCAAACTAAATCACAAACACCTGGACCGGACACGTAGACAGGGAAACCAGAAGGTGTAGAGATGGGAACTGACCAACAGAGGGTGACATTTCCACAGATCCAGAGTTCGAGCCTCAAGTCGGTAGCATGGAGGATCTTCCACAGTGACCGCCGAAGCTCGGAGCCGAGGAAATGATGCCCTACACAGCCTGAGGGAGTCTGTGGCTCCGGTGGAGAGGACCAGCGGAGCTCCATCTTGCTCGTGCTAAATTTTGTTGTTGGCCACCAAGCACAAAAAAATGCCTGCACTTCAGCATTAGACCACGGTGTTGTCATTATTGCTTTTAAAATCTTTAAAATAGGCCTTTCTTTGAGTTCAAACACCATTAATTGTAAATGGCAGATCGAATGTTTTGAAAATTCTCAAAGCCCTCTAATGACTCAGCGGGTTTGGATGTTGTCAGTCCATTTTATGGGCGCTATCAACCGTTATCATCCCCATTCGTTGCGGCGAATAGGTCACATTCTACCTACTACCATGTTCAACATAACGTTATCAGCGTTGTTATCGCTGTGAGTAGGCAGTGTGTTTCCGTAAACCTGGAAGTGTAGCGTTTTTGTTCCCTTTCAGTTCGGTCTCTCTGTACAACATACTTGCTATGGGAATTGCGCCCTCGCGCGATTACCTGAAGGAATACATTCACGCCTTTATGGCATGGGACGTCACCCCATGTCAGAGATACCGCCTTTTAGGTACTTAAGCGACTGACGCCCCTCTAACTGTCTCTTTTTTGCCCTTCACCTTGCAAAACCTGAACTAACTCTCTTCGCGAGACTTCTTTGCTGCTCCATCGCTCAACATAAGGTGAGCTCGCTCCCTGCACAGAACGCACAGATAATTTTTCCCTGCGTTACTGCTGGACTAGCGAAAGCTAGTCCAGCACATTTCTATAACCTCAAAGTTTTTTTTCTCCTCTCTCTACAGGTTGCTTCGCTCAACGGCGTTATAACTGCGCCACAACTGCTACCCCGGCTAACATCCTAGCGGGCTAGCCAGTGAAAGCGACACGACGGAGGAGACACGTGAACAAAGAATAAAAAGGATTCTGCAAGGACTTGCTCGCCTTATCTCGGACATGCCTCCAGAGAAAGGAAAGAGAAAGACAAAACTTCAAAAGAAAACCAACGGGACGGCGAGCCCAACCTCGCGCGCCTGTCCAAGTGGCTGTGGATTTGCCCTCACATTGACAGACACCCATGAGGCCTGTTTAGTCTGCCTGTGTCACAATCTGGTGCGGTGTTGGATGAACCCGGAGATGCAGACAGGCAGAACACTCGGAGGCACGAGCCGAATCAATAAATCATTTAATATGTTGTGAACACAAAATAACTAAGACAGGGCAGTACTCACGAATCCTAGAACTTGTAGGCTGTGGCACAAGCACGGACACGACACACCAGGTAGATCGACGAATGACCCCACACTCAAACCCACACCCACATAAACTAATATATGCACCGTCATTACCCAAAACACCTGAGAATGCAGCAGTCCAGTAATTACCCAAAACCCAAAACACCTGAGGAATGGCCCACCATCCTGACAGTACCCCCACCCCACAGACGCCCCATGGCGTCCCAAAGAAACCCCCCAAAAGAACAAGGGCGGGCGGAGGGAGGCAACAGGCACCATAAGCTAGTTCAGGAGGACGTCCAGGAGGTCACCCATCACCACCCGCCAGAACCGAAGGACGTCCAGGAGACCGCCCATCGCGCTGCGTCACGTCGGGCGGGCGACAGGGAGGCCGTCCATCCCGCAGCGCCACCTCCGGAGGACGTCCAGGAGGCCGCCCATCACCACCAGCCAGGTCCGGAGGACGTCCAGGAGGCCGGCCATCACCGGCATGCACCGCGACCCCAAGGACGGCAACGGCAGGAACCAAGACGTCGACGGCCAGGACACGTTCAGAGTAGGCCGGCAAACGTTCCCCGTCGACTGGAACACTACCTTTGTCGGTCGAAACACCATCATCAGCCTGAACACCCTCGTCATCGGCCAGAACACCATCATCGTCGGCCGGAACACCATCATCGTCGGTCGAAACACCATCATCGTCGGTCGAAACACCATCATCGTCGGTCGAAAACTAATATATGCACCGTCATTACCCAAAACCCAAAACACCTGAGAATGCAGCAGTCCAGTAATTACCCAAAACCCAAAACACCTGAGGAATGGCCCACCATCCTGACAGCCTGGGTATATTTCATGCAAGACAAGCTCTGGATGCACCCGATTCTTGCCCACACTACAGCCAGATGCTGGATTCGGTGCTACGGCATCGAGTGGACCTCGTGGCTAAGGCCATGGGAAGCTCAGCTGGACCACAGGACCCAGACACTACGGAGACCCTCACTCCGACCCCGGAGCTCGAACAGATGGCTCTACACGACAGCATGCGCGTCGAATGGGGCGACAGCCCTAACCCGCTTGCTCCCATGGTGGACCTAACGGTCGAGTTTGACACCATAGGCATGATGAATGAAGGCTCCATCTCAGCCTCGGGCGAATTTTCGATGGAGGAACCAGAACTTGAAATCGAGGATCCGGGAGAGGACCTCTCCAGGACCCACGGTACCTGTGCTCCCCGAAACGGACTTCTCCATCCCTGCCTTGTTCGACCTGTGTCACAGAGCTGCAGACGCGCTTAACATTCCCTGGCCGGAGCCTCCGCCTCGCCAACAGGTCACGAGGCTGGCGGGGAACTATTTTTATTCAAAACAGAAGGGAGCAACGAGGCAAAGGATGCCCGTGTTCCCAGACTTCCTCACGGAACTAACCCGCACCTGGTCTCAACCACGAGCGCCCATGCTCCCTCCTCTCTCACAATTCCTGGACGTGGAAGGCATGGATCAGGTGGGAATAGCCAACGCGCCTCAGATTGAGGACACACTGGCGTCTCACCTAGCTCCCAAGTCATCAGGAACAAAACCGACTCTCCCCAGCAAAGCTTGCAGAGCCTCAACGTCGCTTCTCGAGAAGTGCTACAGAGCTCAAGGACTCGTGGCACGCGCGATGAACGCGTCCGCGATGATACAGGCTTACCTCGCGGAAAAATTCCAACAACTAAAGGAAACCTCGGATAAGCAAGCTTCTGCCGACTTACTGGATGAAGCCCGCAGAGCAACAGATTTCGTTCTCCGTATGATGGGGACAGTTGCTGTCACTCAGGGCAGAGATATGGCGGAAGTGGTCATCACGATCCGCCACCTGTGGTTGACGCTGATGGATTTACTGGAGGGCCAAAAGGTGCCTTTTCTCCACCACTTGATAGAAGCGGAGGGACTTTTTGGTCAGACTTTGGAGCAAATCCAGACCAAGCTGGAGCAAAGGCGCAAGCAGGCTGAAGCTCTCAGGATGGGCATTCCTCGTCTGAGTTTCGCCCCCCCCAGAGAGCCTGCTAGAGGCAGACCTTCACAGCCGCGGCACCGCTCGACGACGCGTGCGCCACCGCAGAAGCGGCCAGCATACGAGGAGGAACCTCGGCAGAGACACCCGCCGAGCTAACCTTGCTCCGAGCACGCATGGAAAAAAAAAACAGGTTTGTCCCACGCCAAGCGAGCAGGCATAGGGCCTCCTCGGCGAGTCGGGACACTCGTCAAAAACGTGCCTGATGATCCAGGCTCACGTTTATATTTTATATGACCTCCCGCCCACGTGGTAACGGGAATGTTCGTACCTTGTTCAGACTTTATTTGTAGCAAAGTACAAATGGCTGATAATTCTGTTACATGCACAAACCATGCTCTCCCTGCTGTGAGTGACATTAAATCATGTATGTCGTTGCACATAAGCAAGAATAAAACTCATAAAACAGCAAATCCCTGTTTTATTGACGATCAAATAAACAATAACACACCAACACAAATAATGTCAACGGTACGGGCTTCCATGGCCTGTCATCCGTCATAAAGAGGGGAGGGGCATATCCCCCTCCCTCACGGCTCATGGGGTGTCAGTCTTTTCAATAAGCCCCAGCAGGGTGCCTCAGGACCTGTCTCCATTGGACAGACCCAGAGGCATCTGCGAAATAACCCTCCACCTTTCGCAAAGACAGGTGGGAGAGGGCACGTGTTCCAGCCCCCGCTCCATGGTGAGCAAGGGACCGGCTAATACACTAACCAGACGAACATGTGACATGTTCGCACCACAGGAGAGCACGTCGGATGCCCCAAGGCAGACACAAATTTCACACTCTCAAGACAGTGGCTTTGATCACGTTACTGTGTGTGTAAGCGGATCGGAGTTGAACCAGAATTTTCCTCCTGATTTTGAAAGGAAACTGGGCTCCTTATCTACAAATGATCTTAAGTCTGCCGGTAACAA
Source organism: Garcialebias charrua (assembly GCA_038048925.1). NCBI lineage: Eukaryota > Metazoa > Chordata > Actinopteri > Cyprinodontiformes > Rivulidae > Garcialebias > Garcialebias charrua. The sequence continues at coordinate 6,437 of JBBPBX010073108.1, read as the reverse complement.
ATGACCATCTCCACGTTCACACGTTGTAGTGGGCCCTTTATTATTCATGAAGGACATGTAACGCTCGAGCGGTAAAGGAGCAGCACGTGACTTTCCTCACAAAGCTGCATCAAACCACTGGCGGTTCAACACACGGGCCCTCACGGGCCCGTGCCCATGTATGATGGACCCTGGCCCGCCCTGTGGCCCGCCCTCCAAGCAGAAGCGGAACCAATGCTCATGGCACATACCGATACCCATAGATATCATATATAGAACGTCTATGCCGATACCAGCCTTGTTTACGTATCGATCCAACCCATGATGCACGTTGGCTTCAAACTATGGGATGGATTTCCTGAACGGAGGCGTGTCTCATGAACCCAGAGTAACAAGACCCGCCTCACATTCAGGAAATCCAGTTCATAGTTTGCAGGCAGCTACAAGCGTGAGGGGCTGACTGAGTACTCTGTTGGGTTTGTTTTGGCATCGTTTTGAAAGAGCGGGTCGTTTGTTTATGGATTGTTTACATGGAGCTGGTCACGTTATGGATTGTTTACGCTGGACGCTTGTTTCTGTCGCAAGATCGGACAACACTGGTGAGTCACGTAGCATCTTAGCTAGCAGCTAGCCGACTTTTCATCGTAACATGTGCGTTGTGTGGAAATATTACACTCAACACCGCAAGACAACAACGTTCAATGTTTGCAGAGCTATATGAACACATCTGCGTCACATTAAACCGTGGTCAAGTTAGTTTTACGCCGGCCGGACATTCCATCTATCTCAGGGCTTCAGCCAGCGGTGTGTTTTTCTTTTTCATGCCGGATTGGGCGCTCTGATTACGGCAGCTGTTTCAGCTTCTGCCTGGGAGCTCCGTGGCTTCGCATCATATCATAATACAGCTACAATATAAAGCATGTAAAACACTAAAAACAGGAACATGTCTGTGTTGGTTTATGCCAAGAACTTAGCAGATGTAAAGCTATTTAATATTTTATTTTATTTATTTATTCATTCATTTAAAAGAGACAAAATAAAACATTCATCTGAATGAAAAGAGTGCAGAAAGAAGAAAAAAATCTTATATCACCCCATTATTTAAAAGAATATATAAAATAACTTTAAATAACTTTAAACAAACAACCACTTAACTCCATATCTGTAAAATTAACTGAATTATAACCATTTTTGAGTTTGGCTTATTTCAATTGCCTGCTGCAGCCATCTTCAATTCAAATATATCCAAAAGTTAATCAGCAGTAAAGAAACATCCGTTTATTATTTCTTGAAAGATTTTTCAAAATCTGTCCAGAGGGTCATGAGATATTTTGCTAACAGACCAACACCATGGATGTACTTTAAAAGTCAACCAGTCGTAGAGAGCCATTCAGTGATTATTTCTTGAAAGTTTAATCAAAATCTGTTCAGTTGTTCATAAGATATTTTGCTAACAGACAGATGCAGAATACAAACATAATTTGATGATTTCTGGCAAACCGATCAACAAATGAGTCACTCATTTGTTGATCAGTTTGCCAGAAATCATGATGCCAGAAATCATGAAATTCTACGATTTTGTATTCATCAAAATCGCAGAATACAGTTGCTGTGATAGTAGGGCAGCCAATTTTGTTACCTGTATCCACAGTATTCCTACGTCCCATGATGCTTTGCGCGAAATGTGCACACGACTTCCGGTTGACCGGAAACACCGTTTGTTTACATGCGAGTAATACAGTTGAAGACAGTCCAAACTTTGTTGTTTTCGTTCATTAAAAATGTGGGAACACCACTCGTTTTGTTAAAAGAGGAGGGACAAATAAAAAGAAATTACAGATGTGACCTGATCGCGCAGACATAATTTAAAACGACATAAATAGCGAACGCGTTTGCTCCGGCCTCTCGGCTAAGGTTTGTTAGCAGCTATCCCGGCTAAAAATACCGGGAGCATCTGAGATCTATCGTTTTAAGACAGTAAATCTTCCAAAAATCTCATTAATATCCCTCCCCGAATAAAAAGAAATAACATATGTGACCTGATCGCGCTGACATAATTTAAAAATACATACATAGCGAACGCGTTTGCTCCGGCCTCTCGGCTAAGGTTTGTTAGTAGCTATCTCGGCTAAAAGTACCGGTCGCGCCTGACATATATCGTTTTAAGACAGTAAATCATCCAAAACTCTCATTAATAAACCCTCCCTGAATAAAAAGAAATTACAGATGTTACCTGATCGCGCAGACACAGCCATAGAGAAGGATGCAGGAACACTCTTTCTTTGTTTTGGGTCCGTGTTGAAAACACTGTTGTTTTAGCCAAAGATTTAGCTTGGTCCGGTTGTTGGTGCAGCCGCGAACAGCACAGCAGGTACCTGAACCCCGGTAGGACATTTCAGTAAACGTTCCGTTTAAACAAAAGCTGTGTTTGCTCCGATAAAATGAATGAAAATAACTTTCAAAAACACCCGCGATCCATACTCCGCCTATGGAATAAGGCACTTCCGGTGTCGGACAGGAAGTTCAATGCACATTCGCAAATACAGTGACACCCTCAGGAATACTGTGGATATAATTTTGGACTGAGAAACTGAACCAAGACTTCACCTAACAGTTAAGTAAGATTTCGAATCTGTCTTTGTTGAAGTTCATCTCGGAGAAAAAGACAGATTCGAAATCTTACTTGACTCTTATTTTTTTAAAGCAGTGATTAACCATTGTAACCAAAGAAAATAGTTTAAAAATCAAATGAGAAAAATATAAATCATTTTACACAGTATTTGTATTGACTGAATAAAATATATTAATAAGCAAATAAAATGATAATGAAAATAACTGTTAGGTGAAGTCTTGGTTCAGTTTCTCAGTCCAAAATTATATACAGGTAACAACGTTCATCTGATAAACGTGCCCCTCTGACAAAACCTCTGGCCCCAGCTTGGCCCCACCAGTACAACTGGTCTAGAACTGCCACTGCATCAAACTTGCTCCCACACGACAGTATCCCACTGGGTGAGACAACAATTGGAGTTAGGAGATCTGCTCGTTTACAAAAACAGCAGCCCCTCAATCCAATAAATCCTGTTTTGGAGGGAAATAATAGCTTTCCTGTTCTGACTCAATCTAATAGACTCCATCTGTCTTCGAGGAGACTCGATCAGGGTAGTCTGTTAACACATCAATGCGGAGGCCCACTCCCCAACCTGGTTGACCCTCAAAGGTTCACATAGGAAGTTGCAGTCCAGTCGTTTAGGCCAGGAACTAGAATTAATTCCAGCCTGTTAGCTGAAAAGGACAGGCTAATGGCTTCGGGCCTACCAGAGAATGTAGTGAAAACCATACAAAATGCCCGTGCTGGGTCAACACAGTCTCTATACGCACAAAAGTGGCGTATCTTCGAAGCCTGGTGCTCAGAAAGAAATATCATTTCTTATGCTTGTGACTTGGCTCAACTACTAACTTTCCTTCAGGATTTACTAGAAAAGGGTCGTTCTTATTCAACAATTAAAATGTTCCTTGCAGCTATCTCTGCCTGTCATGAGGGCTGGGGACACAGGACTCCTGGAGCACATCCAATCATAATGAGATATATGAAAGGTGTGCTTCGAACCAAGCCACCCTGCAGAACCTTGACCCCTGGTTGGGATCTTGGCCTGGTCTTGGGGGCTCTTTGCGACCTGTCATTCGAGCCTCTGAGCGAGATTAAGATAGATCTTCTATCTTATAAAACTGCTCTTCTCCTGGCTCTGTGCTCGGCGAAACGCGTGGGTGACCTCCACATTCTATCTGTACATCCATTATGTTCCATATTCGCCCCTGATGGGTCAAAGATCACCCTGAGGCCTAATCCCGCTTATACTCCCAAGGTCTTGACCTTCAACCATTGGAGTCTAGACTTTGACCTCTCCTCCTTCCCACCTGCCCCTGTTCTTACTCAGGAACAGGAGAGACTAAAGGCTCTCTGCCCTGTGAGAGCTTTACGTACTTACATACAGAGAACAGCTGAATGGAGGGAAACAAACCAACTGTTCGTCTGCTTTACCGCACCTGCTACAGGAAAGGCCCTATCAAGACACCACCTCTCACATTGGGTGATGGAGGCCATTAAAAGGGCATATGGTAGCAAAGTTTAACAAGTACCTCTTGGAGTGCATGCTCACTCAACCTGGGACTTGGCCACTTCCTGGTCATTGTTCAAGGGCGTGTCAGTTGCAAACATTTGTGCTACCGCGAACTGGAGCTCTTTAAACACTTTTGCAAAGTACTACAGTTTGGATGTTACTGCGTGTGAGGTCACTCAGGTTGTTCTTTCTAATACATAATAGAAAGTAGCTTTGAGATGCCTTCTGGTCAAAGGCAGGCATTCACACTAACAGGCATTTTACTGAGCATTTCAAGGGTGTGAATGAATTACGTTCCCATAGCAAGTATGTTGCACCGAGAGACCGAACTGAAAGGGAACTGAAAGTTATGCACCATAACTCATGTTCCCTGAAGGAAGGGAACGAGGTGCAACATAGCTGGCCCTTTTCAATGCTGAAAGCTCGGTGAAGTGCAATTTTGGAGACAGTTGGAGGGGCGTCAGTCGCTTAAGTACCTAAAGGGCGGTACCTCTGGCGCGGGGTGACGCCCCCTGCCGTAAAAGGCGTGAATGTATTCCTTCAGGTAATCGCGCGGGGGCACAATTCCCATAGCAAGTATGTTGCACCTCGTTCCTTTCCTTCAGGGAACATGAGTTATGGTGCATAGCTTTCAGTTTTTTTCAGCTTATGTTACCGTTTTCCTCAACCTAACCTTGAACCTAACCCAGAGGACTAACCCTAAACCTAACCCAGTTACCCTTGTGCCTAAACCTAACCAAGAGCCTAAACCTAACTGAAGACCCTTTACTCTAAACCTAACCACGTAGCTAAAGATGGAGCCTGCTGTCATCATTTGTAACGGTGACAACATACCTTTAAACCTACTAGTAGGTAAAGTAGGGACGCTACGAATGGGGGTGATAATAATTGATAGGGACCATTTTATAGATGATAACATCCGAAGCGGATGAATGACTCAGACCCCTGACCAATCAGTGACCGACAATGTTTCTGACATCACATTTTGGTGCCAGCTCAGCTCGATTGGTACCCTTGAGAAGAAGAGACCAAAAAAGTTGCCGGTTCCACAAAAAAGTGCTATTGGAAACCGTCTCAGAAGCGTACCGAACTGAGCCAAGTCGCGCTGAAGAGGAGCTATGGAAAAGGCCCATGTATTGTACACTAGCCTGGTTAAAACCAGACCCTTGTCCTTCACTTCACTTCGTACTAGGGTCTGAACTTTCTCTATAGAGAACCGATTCTTGCTGGAGGCGTGACCTCTGCTGAGGTTATACCAATCGTTAACGTTTGACCGTGACGTATGTTGCGCGGAGCTGCAACATACGTCACGTTAGCCTGTCCAGTCCAGCTAGCCTGGCGAGGGTCAGGCGAACTGTTCAGATAAACAGCTCAGAAACCACTCGGTGGATATTTTTTCTGCTACCAATGTGTAATTATATGGCTTTAATTTACTGACTGTTGGCCTGGATGAAACATTTGAGATAAAATTCGATTTTTTATCATTTATTTTCGTAGCGCCCCCGAGGCTGTCTGGAAAAAGTCAAACCGAAACAATTTAAATCTAGCAGATTTGACCATTTCGTGAATTGATTTAGGAACTGTTAAGCTCAGGAACCCTTCTGCTATAACGTCAGCTAAGAAATATATTTTTTCTCAGCAAAGAAATAATAGTTTTTTACCATGTTTTCTTGTAAATTCCTTCGTGCAAGCAGCCATTTTGAGCCGGGCAAACTGCGCATGAAATCGACGTCGTTCAAAACTCTGCCTTCTGTTCTCTGATTGGTCCGGAAACTCCGCCTTCTGTTCTCTGATTGATCCGGTCAAAAATCTGCCGGCGAAATCCTTGTCTATGGGAGAAGTCCCAGACGGAGCAGTGAAGGGAAATGAGAATTGAGCGGAGCTGCGTAGGAAGGCGAGGGACAGGCTAATTGTACACATACAAATCTTGTTTTACGGTTGTGTGGCTACTTTTGAGACTAAAAAACTAAATGATCTTTACAACGGTGGAGATAAATTATGACAGAGCTCATGCACAACTGGGTGCACACTTTGGAATTTATCATATCAAAGGGCCTTCACATCATCACGTTCACTGTAACATATTTTGTTCTATTGGACCATTCATGTGTCCTTTTTGAGAGTGTTGTCCTGTGCATGAATTTTTTTTTTAGACAGAAGTCATCACAAAAAGGTATATCACTGAAAACACCTGTGATCAGATTTTTGAGGCTTTCTTTTACACACGTCCTCACCTGGACTTCTGTCAATGAACTCATACATTATTTTAAATTTATAATTTGTAAACACTATTATTACCATTGCCCCCATCACTGTGAAGACTGCCTGTGGTAAAAA
>JBBPBX010073107.1:0-15690 GCA_038048925.1 Garcialebias charrua | reverse complement strand
AACTTACCCAATGTCTATGAGTGCACACCTAATTCTCCAGCTCCCCGGGCGCTTTCTGGCTGCTCACTACACCACCTGGTGGTGGTTGGGTTAAATGCAGAGACGAATTTCGTCTGTGTATGGGAAGCATACACAGATGACAGACAAATACATTATTATTATTATTATCCCGACTTCCTCACAGGCACTCCACCAGGCAAGGTCCTTTTTATTTCTCACCATACTTTAACACGACTTTGCGGGTTATTTCCGTGTCTCACAAACAATACGTCACACAGTTGCGTAACACCCATCCCCTCGTTACCGCGTCCCCGCGTTATAGCTGACTCCCCTCTCTCTCCTCCTCGACTCTCCCTGATTGGTTGACAGACGCGTTGAACGGCGAAATCTTCGGCATTTTCAAGGCAAGCTGTGGAGGCTGCCGCGGGTTCACGTGCACGGAAAACGCTCAAATGCCACTTCCACAATGCTCAACACGCACGTGACGCGACGCCTGACCCCTAGAGGCGCCTGGAGGCGCGTCCCCCATTGACTTTGCATGTAAACTGGATGCTCCTGCAGCTCAAAACGCGTTCGGTCTGGACGTACCATTACACTTTTCTTCAGCCAAGCCCAAGCTCAAGGTCACAAATCAAGGTCAAATCTTATAGCTGGTCTTTGCTTGTCCAGGCCATTGCTATAGATTGCTGTGTAATAGTTTGTCGATGGATGTATAATGTATTGTATGTATTCCTTATGTAATGGTTGTGTCTTTCCTGAGCAGCTAGAAAGTAAATTGCTGCTTGTTTGTCTACTTGCGTTATTGTATGCATTCATACCAGTTGATAAAGAAAATATTGAACCCCACACTGGATCCTGAAGCTAAGCGCAGCTACAGGATGGTCTCAGTTAAATTTTGCGTTGCTTCCACCGTGTAAATAAATGGCAATAAAGCTGAGCGACATCACATCTGACTGTAATGTCATGTACTTAGTGAAACTTTACTCTGTGTTGCCTGCTGTGGAGTAGGGATGGGGCCTATCCGATCCGGTATCGGTATCAGCCTCCGATACCAGCACAATTTACATATCGGATTTTTCCGATCCAACCTGCTGATATTTCCGATACACGATGCATGTCTGTGTCTGCTGAAACTTCTCCACATGTTGGCTTCAAACTATGGAATGGATTTCCTGAACGGAGGCATGTCTCATGAACCCAGAGTAAACTGGGCGACCGTGGCACAGTGGTAATGGCAGTCGACCCCCGATCGGAAGGTTTGAGGTTCGAATCCCGCGTCCACCCACCATGTGTCGTTGTGTCCCTGGCCAAGACACTTAACCCCGAGTTGCTCCCGGTAGGTCTGGATGGCGCCTTGCAAGGCAGGCTACTACTACCGGTGTATGAATGTCTGAATGAATGGGTGGATGGTTGGTTGGTATTGTAAAGCGCTTTGGGGCTCCTCACAGGGGGCTGGAAAGCGCTATATAAATAAGCTCAATTTACCATTTACCATTTAATAAGACCCGTCTCACATTCTGGAAATCCATTTCATAGTTTGCAGTCGGCTACAGCGTGCAGACTGAGTGAGCAGCGCTGTAGCTAAAAGCTAGCCAACTTCTCATCGTAACATGTCCACAGTGTGGAAGTATTTTACACTAAACACCGCGACAGCCACATGCGATGTCTGCAGAGCCATAGCACCACATTAAACCGTGGTCAAGTTAGTTTTACGTTGGACATTCAAGCTCTGTGGCTTCAGCGGGACGCCACTCTTGCTGAACCGAAACACAGGCACCTCGACCCGGCCATCCGCGTCCCCGTCTTGGTGGAGGGACAGGCTGAGAGCGGCTGACCAAATTCAAGAGCGCACGCCCCAGATTGAACAAGAAAAACAGACCGCTGAAGCCCCGGAGCTCGAATGTTTTCTGAGAAGTTGCTAAACTTCATCGTAATTAATGACCAACCACTATCAGCTGTAGAAAATGAAGGATTTCACAGCTTGATACGTGCAGCCAAGATATAGTTTACCCTTCAGGAGATATTTATCAGTACAACAGTAGACAATCATTTAAAAAAGCATATTAATTAAAAATGACAAGAAAACTATATAAAAAAACCATAATCAGCTACATTATAAAGCAATGTAAAATACTAAAAACAGGAACATGTCTGTGTTGGTTTATGCCACGAACTTAGCAGATGCAAAGCCATTTAATAGTTTATTTAATTCATTTATTAATTCATTTAAAAGAGACAAAATAAAACAAATTCATCAAAAAGAAAACAGTGAATGAAAAGAGTGCAGAAAGAAGAAAAAATCTTATATCAACCCCTTATTTAAAATAATATACAAACCGGATTCCAAAAAAGTTGGGACACTAAACAAATTGTGAATAAAAACTGAATGCAATGATGTGGAGATGGCAAATGTCAATATTTTATTCGTAATAGAACCTATATGACAGATCAAAAGTTTAATCTGAGTAAATGTAACATTTTAAAGGAAAAATATGTTGATTCAAAATTTCACAGTGTCAACAAATCCCCAAAAAGTTGGGACAAGTAGCAATAAGTGGCTGGAAAAAGGAAATTGAGCATATAACGAACAGCTGGAAGACCAATTAACACTAATTAGGTCAATTGACAACATGATTGGGTATAAAAAGAGCTTCTCAGAGTGTCAGTGTCTCTCAGAAGCCAAGATGGTAAGAGGATCACCAATTCCACCATTGTTGCAGAAAGATAGTGCAGCAATACCAGAATGGTGTTACCCAGCGTAAAATAGCAAAGACTTTTAAGTTATCATCATCAACCGTGCATAACATCATCAAAAGATTCAGAGAATCTGGAACAATCGCTGTGCGTAAGGGTCAAGGCCGTAAAACTCTACTGGATGCTCGTGATCTCCGGGCCCTTAAACGTCACTGCACCTCAAACAGGAATGCCACTGTCAAGGAAATAACAGAATGGGCTCAGGAATACTTCCAGAAAGCATTGTCAGTGAACACAATCCACCGTGCCATCCGCCGTTGCCAGCTGAAACTCTACAGTGCAAAGAGGAAGCCATTTCTAAGCAAGCTCCACAAGCTCAGACGTTTGCACTGGGCCAGGGGTCATTTAAAATGGAGTGTGGCAAAATGGAAGACTGTTCTGTGTCAGATGAGTCACGATTTGAAGTTCTTTATGGAACACTGGGACGCCATGTCATCCGGACCAGAGAGGACAAGGATAGCCCAAGTTGTTATCAACGCTCCGTTCAGAAGCCTGCATCACTGATGGTATGGGGTTGCATGAGCGCTTGTGGCATGGGCAGCTTGCATGTCTGGAAAGGCACCATTAATGCAGAGAACTATGTTCAGGTTCTAGAACAACATATGCTCCATCTAGACGTCATCTCTTTCAGGGAAGACCCTGCATTTTTCAACAAGATAATGCCAGACCACATTCTGCAGCAATCACAACATCATGGCTACGTAGGAGAAGGATCCGGTACTGAAATGTCCAGCCTGCAGTCCAGATCTTTCACCTATAGAGAACATTTGGTGCATCATAAAGAGGAAGGTGCGACAAAGAAGGCCCAAGACGATTGAACAGTTAGAGGCCTGTATTAGACATGAATGGGAGAGCATTCCTATTTCTAAACTTGAGAAACTGGTCTCCTCTGTCCCCAGACGTCTGTTGAGTGTTGTAAGAAGAAGGGGGGATGCCACACAGTGGTAAAAATGGACTTGTCCCAACTTTTTTGGGATTTGTTGATGCCATGAAATTTTGAAACAACATATTTTTCCTTAAAATGATACATTCTCTCAGTTTAAACTTTTGATCTGTGATTTGTGTTCTATTCTGAATAAAATATTAGATGTTGGCACCTCCACATCATTGCATTCAGTTTTTATTCACAATTTGTTTAGTGTCCCAACTTTTTTGGGAATCCGGTTTGTATAAAATAACTTTAAACAAACACTTAAATTAATCACTTTAATATCCATTTTAAAGCTAAGGATAAATTAAAGCCCGTTTGTGCTAGCATAATTTAATTGTAACTTTGAAACTTATCCAACATTAATAAGACTTACTTCAAGTTGCCTTTTTGGACTTGCATGCATATCTGTGTACTGTACACATTGTACTTGAGAGGAGATTATTACAGCCTCATATAAAATCAATGATGATCATGATATCAGAATGGGATCGGTATCAGCTGATATCCAGATTTAAATATCGAGATCAGATTGGAAGTTTTAAAAAAGGTGGATTGGCTCATCCCTACTGTGGAGTAACATTTTTGTTTAAAAGCTCAAAATGCTTTTTTTTCCTATTACAATTTTAAAACAAACCTTAAAGCAGGCACAGTGGATCACTGATTTTTGGACCTTCTAGTGAGTTTATGTTCTCTAAAATCACAGCATTATCACCATTACTGCTGACCTGATTGACTAAACAGTTCAGGTGTCCACTAAACTCATGACTTAGGCCTCTCCTAACACTGAATGAAGGCTGTGATGTTGAAAACTCAGCCAGAACAGGGATGGTTTTGACAGGGTCTTTGTGAGGACGTCATGGGTTTATTAAGATCAAGTTGGCTTTCCATTACCATGGGTAGAGCATGGTTGGTCCATGATGCTTGTGAGCATTCCCAAAACCTTCACAGTGAGGTTGTGGTGTTTTATCATTGTGGTTGCAACATATCGGGACCCTGGGTGGAGCGTGGCGGCAGTGTAGGGCCCATGTGAACCCACAAGGCTTAGTTACCAAGAATTTGAAGCAGGACTGCTCACATTGGCTTTGTGGTTATAGGCTACTATCTTAATTGTGAAAAATGTATTGAAACAGCCAAACACAGACCTGAAACCCGTAGCTGCATCCTGACCAGTTCGTTTTTTTTTTAACTGCTTCTGGTCAGTGACAAATCAACCAATGAACAGTTTGTGCTTCCACAACAAAGTGCCACTGTAAAAACCATGGGAGGTGCGGCGCAGAACAGCTATAACTAACTAGTACTGTATAACTAACTGTATGTGGGCGGCCGTGGCGTAGTGGTAAGGGCAGTCGTCTCCCGATCGGAAAGTTGGCGGTTCGACTCCCGGGACCCGCACCATGTGTCGTTGTGTCCTTGGGCAAGACACTTAACCCTGAGTTGCTCCCGGTAGGACTGGAAAGCACCTTGCATGGTAGTCTGCCGCCACCGGTTTATGAATGTGTGTAGCATTCAATATATGTGTAGCACTTTGAGATTTTCAGTAATGAAAAGTGCATTATAAATTGAATTAATTATTATTATTATTATTATAACAGCAGCGATGACATAGAGCGCTACATCTAACGTTTGTGGTCATCTCCAGTTCTAAAGCCTGCTGCCAATCGGTCACATGGGCTCTTTGTTACTCTGTATCATACAGCTTACCCCTGCAGATGTTATTCAGCTCTATAATAATAATAATAATAATAATGTCCTTTTCAGTCATCTGTGTATGTTTCCCATACACAGATGAAATTCGTCTCTGCATTTAACTCAACCACCACCAGGTGGTGCAGTGAGCAGCCATAGAAAGCACCCGGGGAGCTGGAGAATTAGGTGTGCACTCATAGACACCCCAAGGTGTGACTACCTCTGTTGGATCCAATGGCAGCGGGGAGACTTTAACTGTTCCTTACATAAAATACATTGAGAGGACAACGTGTTTGAGTCTTTAGGTGTTTTGTGAGAGAAGCTTTATCCACATTTTCCTTTTCCAGGAACTCTTTTATTCCTGATCTCTCATCCCCTGCAGCCCTGCTGTGATCAGATCAGATCTGATTCTCCTGCTTCCTCTCCTCCTCCTCCCACTCGGGGCGTTGGTCTGCTGCTGGCATACCGACCTCCAGATAAATTCTGAGTGTAAGTTTGTGTCGGGGTCAACCTCACCCTGTCAGGAAACTTTATTACAGACGAGAATATTGTGTTTGTGTATTTATTGTAAAGATGTGGTTTGAGATTGAGCGTATCTGGGAGGGGCTGCGGAGTGTGAGGTCTCTGCTGATTGGTCAGGTGATGTGAGGTCACAGTGCGTCTATCCTTGTGGAGGATCAGGATCAGATTCAAACATTTGGGACTTCTTTGGGTTCAACTTGGAACCGTTTTCACATCAGTTTTTGGTTCAGACAGGAATCTGTCTGGATCAGAGACACTCAGGACTTTCCATCTCTGTGTCATTCTGTGGAGTAAAGGTCTGTACCTGTGGTGCGTTCATGGGCGTGTGTATATTAGCAACACAAGCTGCTCTAGGCCTGTCTGTCTCACAGGAGAGAGATTTGAAAGGAGTGATGAGTTCACGGCAAACTGCTTTGGACAGCTGTGTCAGCTTTAATGTTCTCAGTGAGCCCACGGTGTGAGCTCATGCTGGAAAAGAGACAACACGTCCGCTCCTTCGCAAAACCTCTCTTAAGTCTGTCTTTGATTGGTCGTTGCTTTTACTTCAACGTGTAAACTGATTGATCTTCTTCTTGTTTTTCAGCCCTGCGAGGCCTTTTCGATTCCCTAAAAGGTGAGAGCTGCCAAAAACATTTCTCCATTTTTGATCTGGTTTGCAAAATCATCTCCTCCTCCTCTGTCCATTCGTCATCCATCCATCACTGCTTTTTGCAGCCATCATTCCTCAGTTGTGAGTCATGGGGAATATAGAGGGGGGTTGTGTCTCTGTGTACCTGGATGCTAAAACCCTTCAGCCCCCCTACTTCGTCCCTTTCATTGCAGCAACATCTACGACTTAAAGCGTGTAGAAAGAACATTTCAAGTGTTTGTTTCCTCTTCTGTGTTTTGGTATTTTGACACGTTTAAACGTCTCTCGTTCCCAGTTACGCAGAGCTGATAGCTGATTGGCCGGTGGTTGTGCTCGGGGTGTGCACGGTGCTCATTGTGGTTTGTGCCTTGGTGGGCATCCTGGTGCCAGATCTGCCGGACTTCTCCGACCCCCTGCTGGTGAGTGCAGGATGCTCTTCTGTTTCGTGCACTAATTAAAGATGCATCACTTCTTTTTGCTTTTACTGACAAGAGCTGATTTCTTTATTAAATTAACCTCCAAGTTTGAAGCTGATTAAAAAGCTACAGAGAGATGAAATACTATATTTCAGCCTTCTCACTAACTGTTGGAGTAGGAGGCTGGTGTCATTTAAACACAGCTGTTCTGTTTGGTGAAGACAAACTGTTTAAACTTTGATCACTGATGAAAATGTCTCACCAGCATCACAGGCATGAAAAGAATTATGAAGTCATAATCAGCAGCAGCTGTCAATCAATTAGTAAAGTGAGATAAGATACATTTTCAGTAATCTAATAAAGAATTACAGGTAGTCCCCGATTTACGAGCGCTCTGATCTGCGAGGTTCCAGACTTACGAGCTGCGAATTTTTGGAAAAAACGAAAAAAATACTGAGTTTTCATGTGTTTTTTCACCACAGTTAGTTAGCTAAGCATATGGACACACGTTTCCGATCATTTTTATGCACTCATAAGCAGTTTTTGGATGAAAATAGAGTGTTTGTAGTCGCGCTAGCGAAAACCGTTCCAATTTACGAGCGAAATTCCGGATTTACGAGAGAAATGGCGGCCGTTCCAAATTACGAGATTTCCGGTTTACGAGCGTCTCGTTGTAACGGATCTCGCTCGTAAATCGGGGACTACCTGTATTCCATGATGAATTGATCTTTATTCTATATCTTGCAACAGTCCCAGCTGAATGCATACAGCTCAAAGCTTCTTTGCTTTCTGTAACTACAGACAAGATCATGAAATCTGATCATTAAAGCATCATATTGTGAACATTTGAATAAGACGATTTTAACCATTTAACTTTATGACTGTTCATGTTCCTCAGGGGGAAACTACTTAAATACTAGTTTAAATGTTTTACACAAAAATCTAGTCAGTCTTTTAGAGCTGTCTCAGTCTGAAATAAAATTAATAATTTTAAATGACTTATTTTCAATTTTAACTCTTTAATGTCTTGTTTGTTTGTTTTTAAAACAGCCCATTTCAGGTTTTTAAAAATTCACAATATATTCATTGAATTTATAAAAATAAAAATAAAATATATTGGGTTAACGTAAAAATTGAAAGTTTAGATTTAAAAGAATGGTAAAGGGAATGTTTGACTCATTCACCACAGCTCGTTACCTCACTCCTAAGAATCTGAGACGTGCAGGAAGTTCATTGTGTGTCTACAACTATACAAATATTGACCCAGGATCAAGGTTGGGCTTGTGATTCACACAGTAATCCTCAGTCCACTCCTGTACTCACTATTTACATATGACCGTACCACCAAGCACATCTCTAACATCATCAAGTATGCTGATGACTCCACCATCGTGGGCCTCATCACCAATGAGAGTGTTTACAGAGACGAGGTGAAATCACTGACCAGCTGGTGTCAGGAAAATAACCTCTCTCTAAATGTCAGCAAAACAAAGGAGATGGTAGTGGACTTCAGGAAACAACGTGAAGGCCAGCACTCCACCATCTACATAAATAACACTGAGGTGGAGCAGGTCAGCAGCTTCAAGTTCCTCTGCGTTCACATCACCGAGGATCTGTCCTGAACTTTACATACAGACACTGTGGTCAAGAAAGCCTGACAAAGACTCTACTTCCTAAGAAGACTAAAGAGTCAGAGTCAGAGTACTTTTATTAACATTGCACAAGTTTTCACCAATACAGCGTGAATATGTACGCACAGTCATCCTGAAGGGGGGGTGAGTGTGTGAAGCTGCTGCCAATTCAGACCACATGAGACGAATCACATTATGTTCTTCAGCGCGGCCTCTCTCATCCGTATCGGGATGAAGGTCAAAGGTGTGAAAAAATAAGGAAAGTACCATAAGGGTCACAGCGTTGGTATTAAAAAAAATGTATCACATTTTGTCTGCCAAGACACCACATGAGACAGTAAAAACTATACCATAAGCACATTTAAAGCTCCGCTGACATCATCTTTTAACTTTCCATAAAATGGCATAACATATATATATATTAAGATTGACCTCTGATCGTTTTTGCTAAAACAATGTGAAATTAATGAAAATTCCTCTCCAAAATAGTTTAAAATTAGCGCCGTTTATTTACACGGTAAATTCGGGTTTTTCCGGTCACGTGATTGTGACGTTACATACAGAGCTCTGCTCCAACGGCACATTTAATACAATGAATAAAGATACAAACGCATCCATCGAATTTAGCCATTTAAAACTTTAGATTTTAGCGATTTGGCTTCAGTTCGTGAAGAAGAAGTTATTTTGAGTGATCAAAAATCAAACAGCATGGTTTCTTTTGTCCGTGCTGCCTTTTTTTTCAGGAGAGGTTTCACATTCAATAAGCGAACAGCAGATGTCAGCAAAGCCATTGTGATTCCTCTTACAGAGCACTGTAAGAGGAATCACGATGGCTTTGCTGACATCTGCTGTTCGCTTCATGAATAACTTCTTCTTCACGAACTGAAGCCAAATCGCTAAAATCTAAAGTTTTAAATGGCTAAATTCGACGGACGTGTTTGGATCTTTCTCCATTGTATTAAATGTGCTGTTGGAGCAGAGATCTGTGTCTGACGTCACAATCACGTGACCGGAAAAACCCGAATTTACCGTGTAAAAAAACGGCGCTAATTTTAAACTATTTTGGAGAGGAATTTTCATTAATTTAACATTGTTTTAGCAAAAACGATCAGAGGTCAATCTTAATATATATATATATGTTGTGCCATTTTATGGAAAGTTAAAAGATGATGTCAGCGGAGCTTTAAGACCGTTACATGTTGCATTTTGAGACTAAAGAAGTTTGGTACCAACACCAGCATCTTCATCAACATTTATAGGTGCACCATGGAGAGCCTGCTGACAGGTTGCATCACAGGTTGGTATGGGAACTGCACCAATTACAGAGGGTGGTGCAAACAGCAGAGGACATCACTGGTAGCAGTCTCCACACTATCCAGGACATCTACCACATCCGATGTCTGCGTTAAGCACGCAGCATCATTAAGGACCACACCCACCCTGCACGAGGACTCTTCCATCTACTACCCTCAGGCAGATGATACAGCAGTCTGTCATCATGCACGAAAATACTCAAAGACAGTTATTATCCACAAGCTGTCAGATTACTGAACTCTTGACAAATGACACTGAACAACTGGCAGTAACATTACACCAAGCCACATCTGTGACAACTAATATGACTAATGTTATTGTGACAGCTAATATTATTTATAGCTGCTGCACTATGTGGCTGTATCATGTAAGATACAGTCACTGTGTATCTACCTTACCATCATAATTCAATCTCAATGTCACTCACTACCTGTGCATTAACCTGTCACACAAACTGTGTTGTTTATGTTTGTTATGTGCAATATATATACTGTATACTGTATATATATATATATATATATATATATATATATATATATTATATCTGTGTATAGGTCGCATTGTCCAATTATCACCAATAGATTGGAAAAATCCCTAGATAGGTCGCACTGGTGTATAGGTCGCACCTACGTTTAGCTCTGCTGCAAATGTCTGCCACAGGAGCGCACAGCAAGGCTTTTAAGAAGATTAACACTTAAAAACAATTATTTGTTTGATAAAAATTATAGCAAATATGTGTCTGAGCTGAACTTTTCCTTAATAAATGAACGTAATTGTGAAATGAGCTGGATTTAAAAATTTGTGGTAATGAGGCTAAAATTACCACTGTCAAACACACTAAATGTCACAAATCTCTCAAACCTCATGACTCACTCCCGCTCTCGCTGTGACATTATCGCTCACTGAACTCCATTCAACTTCTGCGTCTTTTTCTTCTTCTGCCTGTAGATCTTTTTGGCACTTGACAAATAACTTGGAGCCTCCATTAGAAAGGAGTGGGCAGGTGGTTCATCTGTTTGGTGGGGTAGGAGGTGAAAGTGGAGGGTTATGGGGTGTTTTGTCCTTGAGACTGTTCGTCTTTGCTGCAGCCTGTCACTCTTTTCGTGCTTCAGATATGACAATGATTTTCAGAAAGATGTGGTGGGGATTATTTATCATAACTCTGGTTTTACTTGGTTTATCAATACGATTTAAAAACTGGTGTGTAGAATGAAGTTTGTATTTGACACAATAAAATGGAGTTTCTGATAGGCTGTTTTCCCCACTAGAGCAACTGAAATTGGTCATGTGACTGATGCACCGACACCTCAATCGACTCCTCAAAAAAAAAAAAAAATTTGGTCCATGTAGTCAGCATAGGACACTTGAGTAGGTGGCAAAATCACTGCTCGCCACCTGTTATTGAGAAAGGTGATATTAGAATAATTAAAACCACAAATCTAAACTGTCATCATAAAGACAAAACTTTTTTTGATGATTAAAAGCTGTTTTGTTTATTGTCATTTTCTTTTTTGCTTTAAGGGTTTCGAGCCTCGAGGAACTGCTATTGGCCAGCGACTGGTCACATGGAACAATATGGTGAAGAACACAGGCTACAAAGCTACACTGGCAAACTACCCCTTCAAATATGCTGATGAGCAAGCCAAAACGTAACTTTACACACTCTTTAAACATTATATAGACATGTTAGTGTCTGAAGTTGTGTTTAAGACCAAGTTTGAGTTTACAAGTTTTAAACTTTACGATGACGGGTTGCTCCAGTTCAAATCCTGGCCAGAGGCCTTTCTGAGTTTTCTCCGGGTGCTCCTGTTTCCTCCCACAGACCAAAAACATGCATGTTAGGCTGATTGGTAACTCTGAATTGTCCCTCAGTGTGAGTGCGAGAGAATGGTTGTTTGTCCCGTTTGTCTCTATTGGTCCCTGTGATGGACAGGAGACCTGTCCAGGTGTCCCCTGCCTCTTGCACAGTGACTGCTGGATATTAGCACCAGTGACCCCCGCAACCCAGGGAGGAAGAGGTAGGTAAAGATGATGGATGGCTGAAAGATGAGAGGTCATTTAAATTCAAGTCTGTCCACTACCTCCAAACCTTGATATTTCAAACTTTGCTGTCATAATTTTCCCACTTATTTTGTATATGCACAGAATACAAATGGTCAAACCACGGAGTAAGGAGGAGCAGAGCAGCATTCTTATTGGTTCTGAAACAGTGGACTAGATCTTTACTTCTGCGTAGATCTTATGGGAGTCTTTTGAATTTGACTGTCCATTCTGTATGTTTGTGAGGCTGTCAAAGGCTTATGACCATGTGTTCTGGGTATTAATTAATAATAAACCAATTAGTAGTTATAATACTTTTGAATCACTATGTCTAAGTCTATCTCATCCTAAATGGAAAACGGAACGGCCATGCTCACTAGTTGTTATATATCGTCCACCAAGCTTCTATAATCAGTTCTTGTCTGAATTCTCAGAATTTTTAACTGACTTACTACTAAATACTGATAAAGTCATAATAATTGGTGATTGCAATATTCATGTAGATGTTGAAAGTAATAGTTCAAGCATAGCCTTTAAAAACTTGAGTCAATTGTTTTTACCCAAAACGTCCAAACACCCACTCATTCTCATCATCACAACCTTGACCTGGTTCTGACCTATGATATCAAGATTAATAGCTTAGTAATTATGTCCTCAAAGTTCTGTTGTGTCTGACCATTTTTTAATTACTTTAGAATTTACATTAACTGTCTACACAGTCACTGAGAGTAAATTTCACCTTAGCAGGTGCTTATCAGAAAATGTTGTAGCCAAATTTAACAAATCTCTTCCGTCATTTCCCTCTGTCTTGCAGAGTAATACATCAGAGAGCAGTGACTTATATCATCTAGTTAATAATTTTACAACTACTTTGCAAACTTAACTTGATAAAGCTGCTCCACTGAAAAAGAAAGTTATCAATCAGAGGAGATTAGCTCCTTGGTTCAGTTCTGTGTTACGTACTTTAAAATAGACATCTAGGAAGCTAGAAAGAAAATGTTGCACCACTAACATTGGAGAATCTTACTTATCCTGGAGTGATAGCCTGCTAACATACAAAAAAGCACTCCATAAAGCTAGAACTTTGTATTATTCATCTTTAATTGATGAGAATAAAAACAAACCCAGGTTCCTTTTCAGTAATGCAGCTAGTCTATGAAAAATTATATCTCTGTTGATTTGTGCATCTCTACAACTATAAGCAGTGATGACTTCACGAGACTCTTTATAAATAAAATTGTTTCAATTAGGGAAAAATTCAAACCAACATTCCTAGTATTGCCTCTGGATCTGTGTCAGATTAGACAACTTTAAAATGTCACTAGAACTTGACTTATGTTTTAACTGTTTTTGTCCTGTTGAGCTCTCTGAATTGTCCAAAATAATAGCTTCATCCAAACCATCCACATGTCTGCTAGATCCAATCCCATCCATCCATCCATCTTCTTCCGCTTATCCGGGGTCGGGTCGCGGGGGTAGCAGCCTAAGTAGGGAGGCCCAGACTTCCCTCTCCCCAGCCACTTGGAGCAGCTCCTCCGGGGGAATCCCAAGGCGTTCCCAGGCCAGCCGAGAAACATAGTCCCTCCAGCGTGTCCTGGGTCTTCCTCTGGGTCTCCTCCCGGTGGGACATGCCCGGAACACCTCACCAGGGAGGCGTCCAGGAGGCATCCTAACCAGATGCCCGAGCCACCTCAACTGGCTCCTCTCGATGTGGAGAAGCAGCGGCTCTACTCCGAGTCCCTCCCGGATGACTGAGCTTCTCACCCTATCTCTAAGGGAGAGTCCAGACACCCTGCGGAGAAAACTCATTTCAGCCGCTTGTATCCGAGATCTTGTTCTTTCGGTCATAACCCAAAGCTCATGACCATAGATGAGGGTGGGAACGTAGATCGATCGGTAAATTGAGAGCTTTGCCTTTTGACTCAGCTCTCTCTTCACCACGACAGACCGGTACAGCGCCCGCTTCACTGCGGACGCTGCACCTATCCGCCTATCGATCTCACGCTCCAGTTTTCCCTCATTCGTGAACAAGATCCCGAGATACTTAAACTCCTCCACTTGGGGCAGGACCTCCTCCCCGACCCGGAGAGGGCATGCTACCCTTTTCCGGCTCAAGACCATGGCCTCGGATTTGGAGGAACTGATCCTCATCCCGGCCGCATCACACTCGGCTGCAAACCGCTCCAGTGAAAGTTGTAACAAAAAGGCTGAAAAGACACATAAGGTTATTTATTTTTATATGCAGTAACTGAATTAATAAATGTATAAAATTTGGTTACCGGTATTTAAAATTTGCCGTAAGGAGACACATGTTTTACAAAGTAGCTAAACCCTTTAATTTACTGTTGATTAGCTAAAAGGGTTACCATTATGAAATGCGAGTGCATTTTAATTTGAAATTATATGACCTGAAGTCAGAGTTACTATTTTCCAAAATAAAGAGTTAACTAAACTTATGTTCTTTTGTAAATAATACATATACTCAACATTCAATGTAACAGATATGCCTCCATTAGCAGGGGTCACTCATGCTCATATCCAGCGGTCACTGTGCGAGAGGTGGGGGACACCATGGACAGGTCTCCAGTCCTCACAGGGACACAGAGACAAACAGCCATTCACTCTCTCACTCTCACCTCGGGACAATTTAGAGTTACCAATCAGTCTAACATGCATGTTTTTTGTCTGTGGGAGGAAACTCACGCATGCACGGAAAGAAAATGCAAACTCCACCCGGCCAGAATTAGATCCAGCGGCCTTCTCGCTGAGGGGCAGCAGCTCTAACAACTTCACCACTGTGCTGACCATGCATGTCATCTTATGGTTTTGCAACACTTGTACATGTTAGGCTTTAGAATATTAGTTTGTAAGAATAAGAAAATATTTTAACCCCTCACAATTTTTTTCACATACCAGTGTCATTTGCAGTGGGCCTGATACTTACTGCACATTGCATTTTCCATTTGCCAGCTGTAATGTTGCACAAGATAAAATGGCCACATGAGGGTGCCCCTCACACATGACTCAACTTTTCATGTTGCACCTGTCAGTGTTTCATGCAGACTTATTCAGATATTTCAAACATCATACTGTCTCATTGTTTGCATGTTTTTCAAGTAGGTAATCTCATCTATACTGCACATAAAGATTGACAATCACAACCTTCTTACCCTGTGAAATAACATTTTGGTGTTAGGAACCAAGTACTGTTTTCCACAAAGCATTCAAAAAGTATATCCTTTGATGTTTACAAAATGAGAAACTGGAGATCCACCCACAGCAGCTGAAGGTCCAGTTGGCTGATGTGATAGACAAAAAAGTGTGCTCAAACAACGTTCTGGGCATGAATTTGGAGAAAAGTTGTGTAAAAATGATGGTGTGGCTCCAAAGTCTTTCCATTGTAGGACCCCCACCCACTTCCAGCTAGAACCTTCTGGGTGGAGGTTCTGAGTGAGCTGAGTCCATCTGAAGATCTGATGCCAGCAGTCTGCAGCACACCGACTGGACCGAGAGAAACATCAGTCATGACAGCATCTCCTTCACAGGACTCAAACCACCGTTTGTTAACCCTCGCACTACAGCATTTGTTTGATTTACTCTTTAAAATTTAATAAATAAAAAAAACATCTTCTTAATAATAATAATAATAATAATAATAAATTCAATTTATACCACACTTTTCATTAATAAAAATCTCAAAGTGCTACAACAATAAAACAAGTGATAAAATCAAGTAAAATCAATAATGATACTGTATCAACTAAGATT